>OZ005735.1:131022845-131285345 GCA_963930755.1 Eudasyphora cyanicolor | reverse complement strand
TATCAGTCAGTAGATGGAGTATGACTTTTAGAGACTCTGTCGCTGAGGTCCTCAAAGCTTCGTAGATGCTCAGGCAGGTAGTTCTCTGAACCTTCATTAATTGAGTGGTAATGTATCGATTACCAGTCGCCTTCCTAGACCACAATGACATTCAATAGTATTAGCCGACCTATTGCCCCACAACATGCCGCTACAGTTTACCTACAGGAATATTAAGCGACGTTGGCCTTCCTTACTCTTTCAAATACATTAAGTCTGAATGCCAATTTTCTATCTAGGATTATGCCTAGAAGTTTAGCAATTGCAAAAGATAAGACGCATTCTATTTATCTGAGGAGGATCCACATGATGACGTCTCATACTTCCGAGTGAAGAGAACCACTTATGTCTTGTTTGGCCACTCCACTCTACAGGGTGTTGTGGATAGAATCTTTCTACGTCTTGCGGCGTGTGAGAGCTTTTCCACTTCCTTTTTCCAGGAATACCAAGAACGTCCTTATAGATTTTGAGTTTCTCTTTATAGGTTTACAATTCATTAGTGATCCCAGTATATTTGGCCTTGTTGAAAAGCCAGTTCCTGCTCCTTTTCCTAGACTGTAGCTCAGAAGTCCACCATTGTGGTTTAGTTTTACCCATGTATCATGGTTTTGGACACGCTTCTTAAAGGGAACTATTAAAAGATGTAGTGATGTTTTCGACCAGATTGTCCAGATTGGCTTTGTCATTCGCTTCGAACAGATGTTTTGAGTTGAGGGCTTTTAAAATGTCTCTCGTACAGGTGCTACTTTGACTTCCTTATATTTCTATGGACAATAGTTTTAGGTCCAGTATATTCCACCCAATAATTTTGTCTGTAGCAAACATGACATCGAGTACTTCATGTCTGCCTTTATTTGTAAAGGTCATTTTATTGCCATTGTTACAAATAGTTGATTTGGTAGTTGGAATAAAGTCAAGAAGTGACTCAGTCCTATTGTTTGTATCCGTTCTACCCCTAATAGGATGGAGAGCGTTAGAATCTGCTCCAATATCAGCTCATACTCATATAAGGTAGCTTTAACCACAAAATATAAAGTAAGAAGATATTCCTTTCCGTATCGAGTAAGTTTCAGTTACGAACGAATAGTGATTTGATTTTAACGAGTTTTTCCGCGTATTTTCAAACCGATTTTCACGATTTTTTTTTGCAATTGTCAAATTAGAAAATTAATATCAATCGATAAGGAAACCCGTTATTTCGCATTTGAAAATTCATTCCTATTGGTTCGTTACTGACAGATTTTGAAATTTTGTCGGGAAGTTTTCTCATAATCTATTTTTTTTGGCTTCAACTACTTCTCTCCCGGCGGTACTAGCACTTCTTCATAGGGCAAATAATTGGATAGTCATCTCCGATTACCTATCTCTAGCCAGCTGTATGAGTAAAATTCAGTTCCAGAGTAGGCCAGACATAAATTTAAAGTTTGGAGTTCTGATACGTGGGCTTCCTGTATCAAGACGATGTGTGAGAACAGGTGCAGCCATAGAGGCTGCATTTGCGTGAATTCTTACCATCCTTGGACAGGCAGATATTGACGATGCATGTAGGGATACATCGAAACATTTTCTGCGTCAATGCCCAGCTTTCGTACATGCAAGATCCAAATATTCGGGTCCGATACATTACCAGATCTGACTAATCCCAGAGGATATATATGGAATATACTGAGGAAATTCGTGTCTAGTACCGATTTTCTATAACTCTTGAGGGTTAAAAAAGAATATAAATAAGGAGCGCACAACAGACCGATCCACTGGCTTAAGTGTATGTCCATGAACATGAGACGTTCGAACGTCTACTCTCTTCTAACCTAGCCTAAACTACCATCATTAGTAGTCTACAGACATACCTTCATCCCAAAAAGGGTTTTATACAATGGTAAATAATGAATAATATTTTCCAACATTCTTGCATCTCCCAAATTATCAAATTTCATATTACATTTCTTACAAATTGAGGGTATATTAAAGCCTTAACTCCCTTACATAATTTGTTAATGTTACACTTAATGGTAAGCCTTTTATTTTTCCATGAGAGAGCTCTCTGTAAAATGCAGAAATTTGCGTTCCGCTGTCGGTTTACACGAGTGAAATTTATTTTTTTACCGATCGTCGATTTTCTTCATAATGGTCTTCGACAATTCTTACCTCTAGATTTTGGGAATTAACCAAATGGTATCATGAAATTTAGTCTCCTGAATTACAATCTCAATAAATACAATAATTTATTTATATTTTTGGGAATTAACCAAATGATATCATGAAATTTAGTCTCCTGAATTACAATCTCAATAAATAAAATAATTTATTTTTTTCTGTTATTTTTCTATATATAAATAAAAAACATTTTCTTTTTTTTTAAATAACAACATCAAAATTCAAAAGAGATTTTTTTAAATCTATTTTTCTGATTTTGGCAAAAATTTGTGTTTTTCTTCTTTTGTTGTTTTATTACTCTCGTCGTATTATTTATATTAATTTATCTAAATGTTGTTATTCTCATTAAAAATGTCTATTTTAGTTTGTTTTTATTTCTTTTTTCCTTTTTTGTTTTGTTCATGTCACAGTTCATTGAACAGAAATGATTAAAATATTTTGGGGTACCATTATAACGTGCGTTTTCTTCTTCTTCAATATTTAATAATTTCAGCCCTGTTGAACAGATGGTACCCTATCATCATCCAATGGGGCCCATGTATAGTAGAGAAAGGTACATACTTACATAAACAATTACATATGTATAACTTTAGAAATCGTTGCCATATATAATGATCATAATCTCGATTATGATTATTTTATTTATTTATTTAATTTGCTTGCATGCTTTTTCCCCCGCATTTGTTTTGTTATTACCTACCTCGTATTATTACAAGCGTGTTTGTGATTCGTTGTTGCCTATCATGGTTGAAAAAGTGAAGGTTACGCCACGAATTGTCTACTTGCTTTTATAATACACGAAAACATTTAAACTGTACTTACTTTATACATACATACATTAATGCTTTTATTATTTGTTGTGTTTTTGTTTTGTTTTAATGACTTCCCTAGTAATTTGCCAAATTGTTATCCTTTTCTTTTGTAAAATGCATGTTCCATTCATTTCTGTACCAACATTTTGCCACTGCTTTGTTTATTTTTTTTTCATTTCTTTGTTTCCATTATACGATTACTGTTCTAGGATGTAGGATGGATGTGAGTGTTTAGTGCTAATTCTTCTTGCTTTTGTTATATTTCAGAGAATTGGAAGAACTTAAAAACGCACAAGCTGCCGCAGCTGCTGGTCAATCCCGTATAGATCCACATTGGATGGAGTACTATAGACGGTATGTATGGGAAATAGTTGAAATTTTTTACAACACAAGTACAATGCCTCTAGTTCAGTGGTAATTGGACATATTCGTCACAACGCTTTTAATACCTTCTACAAGGAGTGACGGATTAAAAAAAAAAACAAGTAAAAGCGGCGTTAAGTTCGGCCATGCCAAATCTTATATACTCTCCACTATGGATCGCATGTGAATGGTTTCGGGTATAAATAAACTCTAAACTATTACCAACATTCAGCCCAATTCGTTTAAATTTGTGGTTTTTGTTGCGTTAAGAAGTCAAATCTAGAGGGACTTTTGTATGGGGCCTATATCAAAACATGGACCATTGACTACCTCTGTCCGGGTATAAATAAAGCCAAGTTACCAATTTTCAGCCCGATCACTTGAAATTTGTGATCTTTATGGTGTTAAGAATTCATATCGAGATATGCTACATCAAAAAATGCGCCGATTTGCCCATTTTAAATCCCAAGTTACCTGCAGATATAAGAAGTATTTGTAACAATTTTAGTTATCTAGCTCAATTATTGCAAGTTGTAGCGTTATTACAACAGACGGACGGACAGATGGACATGGCTAAATCCTCTAAGAATTTTACGACAATATTTAAAATTCCTATGGTGGAGGGTATAAATAATAGCTAATAAATGTAATAACAGTGGACATAAGTACAGTACAATATTTGACCCTATCCTTGATAGATCCAACATTAAAGTATACGGACCGGTTCAGAATCAACTTTCGATCCAGCGATGTCTGCCCGTCCGTCTGATATCCATGTAAACATTTTAATCACTATACAGGTCGCAATTCTAATTATATTTTTCACAGACAACTTTTTCGTCTCTACACCAGAGTCGACCACTGTGGTCTTCCTCTATACAAGAGTCGACCACTGTGGTCTTCCTCTATACAAGAGCCGACCACTGTGGTCTTCCTCTATACAAGAGCCGACCACTGTGGTCTTCTCTATACCAGGGTCGACCATTGTGGTCTTCCTCTATACAAGAGTCGACCACTGTGGTCTTCCTCTATACAAGAATCAACCAATGTGGTCTTCCTCTATACTAGAGTCGACCAATGTGGTCTTCCTCTATACTAGAGTCGACCAATGTGGTCTTCTTCTATACTGCAGTCTAAATTTCGGACATAGACGGTTATTCCAGAAAGCCACAGATATTGCTTTCGATTTGGAATCAACGTGCCATATAAGCAATATTTAACGCCCTGTCAGTATGAAATTTGGCAAAGAGGAATTTCTTAATACAAAAATGTACATTTGAAGAAAGGCGGTTCAGTTTTACATATAGCGATTTGGCATTAAAGTGCTATAGAAACTTTGTTTGCCCTATACCATTTGTTTTTAATACCTCTGTATCACGTTAGCTCCGTCCGTCCGTCTGTCTGTCACAAACATTCTTGTGATGAAAGTACAGCTCGCTGATATTATCCTATTGTTACGAAAAGTTGCGCATGAACTTATTTAGGGTAATTCCCTTACCTATTGGAAATGTTATATGTACATCGGTCGATGATTTTATGCAGTCCATATATAATGATACCTTCTCATTTGAAATTCTTTACCTTCTAGAAGTCACACTGTAAAACCGATCGGACTGAAGCTTGACTGTTTATGTTTTATTATGCGCCTAACTATTCTTGGAAAAATTAGTCAAATAGGTCCATGTTTACATATCGGTCAATGTTTGCATATAGCCCCATATATAACTGTAGCTTCCGATTTGACTTCTTCACCTTCTAGAAGCCCCATTGTACATCCGATCCAGCTGAAGCTAGGCCGTTTAAGTTTTATTATGTTAAGGCTCAGAAGCCTCTTATCGAAAGCAACCTGTTTGATGTACAAAGTTTTCAATAGTCCCAATATCGGTACCGGAAAGTTCTTTTAAACTTCATAGAAAGGCCGACCCCAGTATATACAGAAGTCGTTTAATCCATGCGGGATAGTAGCAAAGGAGGTGCTCAATGCTTCAATGCACTTCTTCCTCATCTCCACAACTTCTGCAGAAATTATTAGAGTCATTACACAAGCTTCTGGTGTGTTCGCCGCTCGGACAGTGTCTCCTCAGAACTGACACAGTTCTTTAGTTCGAGGAGATATTTTGACCTTTTTAGGTCATAATATGGTATTTTACCTCCACATTGATATACAGTTTAACCTTGCGACAATCGATAGTAGATGGAGTAGGTCTTGTAGAGACTCGGTCGCTGTAGTCCTTAAAGCTCAGCTAATTCATGATAATTGCTTGGTAAGGTTGTTTTATCAGTTGCCGTCCACCACACCACAAAGCCTTACAACAGTAATGGGCGATATATATATTTAATGAGCGATTTTATGAGAGGCCCTCTCCTTAATCCTGTAGGATTATAAGACGACGTTTCGTCTTCCTTACACGTTCCAGTACATTAAGTCTGAATGAATAACAGTTTCCTATCTAGAATTATTCTAGATTATTTATTATTTTGCACTTTCTGAAAAGACTAGCTCTGTTTCATTTATCCGAGGAGGGTCCATATGTGAGACCTTATTCTTTCTAGTAAAGAGAACAAATTCTGTCTTGAATAGGTTAACGCCCAGACCGCTGCTTCTGCCCCAGTGCCACCTGTAGGATGTCTCTGAGGACGATGGAGAATTTGCCAACTACTCCGTCCGCATATGTCACGACCTTGCAGCCACACAGTTCTAGTTCTAATAGGATTCCATTCACCGCTAGGTTCAACATTAGTGGAGCCAGTACTCCCCCTTGTGGGTGGGTCCCTCTGTTTACAAAACTTGTTAGAGCTGTGGACCCAAGACTTGCCGTTATGCATCTTCTGTTGAGCAGGCGATAGTTCTTACGGAAAATAATTTCAGAAGCCTCCTTTTAATTAAAGTAGGACTATATGTTCTTCGAACCGAAGGGATATTATTTTTAATATATAAATATTAACTATTTGTTTTGCTTTACATTGAAATGTGTTCATGTTCACTTCGCTTCCTGCCCATCCCAAACCTAACCCTGATCCTATATCTTGCCCCTTTCGCCGTGGTTATTGCCATTTATGTTATGATTACAAATGATCGTTTTCATAGATTAATTTACACATTTAATTCTCTCGTTTTCTCTGCAGTGGAATACATCCCTCCCAATTTCCCCTATACCCTAATCCAGCGGCAATATCTCAAATGGAAAGAGAACGTTTGGGTATACCACCACATCATGTGGCCCTCGATCCCAGCGAACACATGGTAAGTACTCGGCCAAAATGTCAGATACCGTATGAAGGCAAACATCAATTGCCCACAATTCATACCGACATCTCAATCGTTTGTTTTGTTTAAAAAAATCACAATATTTGTTGTATATAAGTATAATTATATACATATACTACATAGTTAAATAAAAATACATTTTATACATTTTTATATCAATCAATCATTCAATCACTCAATCGTATTTGGAACTATAAACAAATCAGTTTTTGCGAATTAACCACTGCCACCACTACACCAACCAACCAACCAACCAATAAACCACCACCACAAAAGTCATTTTTATTGAAAATCAAATCAAAACTAAATAAACAAAAATAATCGAATCACTTAAAATTTAAGTTTTAATCAAATCAAATAGCGAAAAACACAAAACTCGATTGTTTGATGCGTGTGTGCGTCGTTGTGTGTGTGTCTTTTTCACTCTGCCTTATTAATAATGTTTGTGTTTCGTTTTTGTAATACAAATCAAATCATTAAAAAAATTGCATTGTTTTTAACAAATCTTTTTTGTGTAAGAACAACCAACAAAAATAACAAATTTCCATTAAGCAACAAACTAAAAAAACACATTTTCAAAATTAACGAAATTCTCATTATCTAACTTCATACATCTACCCACATCTATTTAACAATAACAAATCTGTTTTGTTCCTGTTTTTTCTTTGGCAAATTAACTTCTGCACTTTGTCGAATATTTAACATCATATTTTTAATGGTCAAAAACAGCTTTTTAACAACTTTTTCCAAATCAAAATAAACCAAAAATAAAAAGTCTCTTCACCACAAACCAACCAACCAACCAACCACTTTTCCCCTCTTGAATTGTTTGTTGTCATGTTCTCATAAATGTAAGAAATTGAAATGATTTTCGAAATTTAGTGAAACACAATGACACTAAAACTGGAAATTCGCCACGTACCTTCTTTTTTTTGTTTTGAAATTATGAATTTTCAGATACGATTGACGAGAGAATATCATGCACATGCGCATTCTCATACTCATTTACATTTGCCTTTGCCCCCACAGCAGCAACCGCCGGAGGCCGGATTTCAACTACCACGTGAGTTTGTGTAAAATTTTACATAGTGTCAAAAAAGAAAAAAAAACGAAAGAACAAAAAACAAACTAAAATCTTAAGTTATGTTAGGGATGGATATAGGCATTTTAGCAAGTCTTTTAATCTAATTAATTGCAAAATTTCGAAAATTTGAATTTTAAAAAAACCATAAATATTGTTATCGAAATTTTAATTGCCTGGCCTATGAATTGGTAAAAAATCAAGTAATACCAAATGGAATAAAGTTGTAAATTATTAAATTGAAATTTCAATAAAAAATATTTATCGAAATGGACTTAGCCAGTTTATGGTATAAGGAGCGCATAACAGTCCAATCAACTAACTAAAGTGTATGTCCGTGGACATGAGACGTTAAAACGTCTCCTCCCTTCAACTTAACCTAACCATAACCTTGATATGCTTTGGAAATTTGTTTAACTATTAAATTTTTTTCGTTTCCTCTTTTTATGTGAAAAAAATTGAGAAAATAATAGAATTTTTACCCAAATTTTCTCTATGTGGAATGTTAATGATTCTATACAATCTGACCGCTATAACTGTAGGTTAGATGGGATTGGTGAAAACCCAGGTCCATTTACGATAACATTTTTATCGAAATTTATAATCAGGTTTTTATTTCATTAAAGGCTACTTTTATAAATTAATAAAGACAAAAAAATGGATAAACATGTAAAAATCGAATTGAAATTTGCATAAAAAAATATTTATTGAAATGAATAGCCTCGTTCTAAATATTGATCGAATTTTTTATCGAAAATGCTTTCTTTGCAAATTTATAGAATATTTTATCATTTATATAATGAAAGAAATCGGATGATATCGTTGTTATTCTGCAAAACTGAACAAGTCCATTTTCGATAAATTTCGTTAAATGAAATTTAAAGTCATAACTCACAAATTGAACCCAGCAATATTCCACCGTTTACTTTCACTATTTCAATAGTTTTTTAAAAGACTACTTCTATAGGTTAGCAAACAACAGAAAAATTTCAATAAACTGTTTACATGAAATTAAATTTCGATAACAAATATTTATTGAAATGTAAACGTTGTAAACGTAGAAGACATTCTTCATAAACTTCTGTTAAACATTTAAATAAATATTTTGATTCGATTTTTTCTATTTATCGAAATTTTTTCTTTAAAATTTTATTACTTTAAAAGAAAACAATTTAAAGAAAGAGGACGCTTTGACGTCATTAGCTGACCAAGTCCATTTTCGTTACATTTTGTTATCGAAATTTAAAATCATGAGTTACACAGTAAATCTGGGCATATTGCCGTATTTGTTTTCAATTTAGCCAAGAGGTGGATATCTCCTATAAATTAGTAAAGAAAAAATTTTAAAAAAAATTCGACAGATTGTTAAAAATCGAAATGAAAATTTAATTTCTATAAAAAAAAAATAGCGAAAGGGACCTGATGATTTTTAATGCAGTATATTGCCGAAATGCCAACAAAAACCTTTTTTAAAAAATGTTGTTATCGAAATTTCAACTTGATTTCATAAATTTTTATTAAATTTTTAATGATTTATTTTTTAATCTATAACGCCATAATTAAAATTTCGATAACAAAATTTATCGATAGTGGGATTGGTCAATCTATCTAAAATAAAGTGACCAAAACAATTTCAATTATGATATTTATAGAAATGTCAATAATTTTTTTCTTTACAAATTTATCGATAATGGGTTTGGTCAGTCTGTCCACTAAGCCGACACATATATGTATCGAATGTATACTCCACAAACTGATCATAACCATTTCGATAGATATATGTTTTGCAGTTACCACTTTCAAAAAATTTATCAACATTTTTATTACTTTTAGTTTAATTAATAAATTTTTATTAATTTTGTTGTATTAATCTTTGAAAAACGCCATAATTATATGTTCCGATTTACCGCGTACATCATGGCTTAAAATTTCGATAACAAAGTTTACCGATATTGGGATCTATCTAAGCTGAACTGTCCATTACAATTTCAATATATTTTTTACTGAAATTTCGATTATTTCGGTTTATCGAAATTTATATATATTTTTTCTTTACAAATTTAACGATAATGGGATTGGCCGATCTATATTGTGATCGGAACCATTTCGATATATATTTTGCTATATATTGTCGGAATTCCAATTCGATTTTTTATATTTATCGAATTTTCGATCGGCGGTATAAACTGCCAACTCCATTTTCGATACATTTTTTTATCGAAATTTTTATTAATTTTAATTTTATTAATAAATTTTTACTGATTTTCTTTAAGCGTCTATAACGCCATAATGAAAATTTCGATAACAACATTGATCGATAATGCGATTGGTCAGTCTATCTAGACTAAAGTGACCAATACAATTTCGATAAATGTTTTTATCGAAATTTCATTTATAGAATCTTTAATTAAATTTTTGCTTTATAAAAATTATCGATAATGGGGTTGGTCAATCTAAGTCGACAATATATACATATATCGAAGGAATACTGCATAAACTGATCAAAACTATTTCAATAGATATATTTTTGCTGTACACCAACCACAAGCAAAACCAAAACAATTTTCAAAAAACAAATTGTTATCGAAATTTCAATTCGAACTTGTAAATTTTTATTAATTTTTTTAATATTTTTTTATCGAAATTTCAATTCGACTATTTATCGAAATAGTTTTTAATTTGTTTTCGTATAAATTTAAAGATGTTTTCTTCTATGCATTGAAAGAAGACAGCTTCATACAATATAACCGTATAAATCATAACTTTGAATTTCAATAAAAATGTATCGATAATTAATTTGGTCAGTCTATGCAGAATACCAGTGATATATTAATGTACACTCTTGTGATTTTACTGTGTAAATCATGGCTTTACATTTCGATAACATTTTTCGATAATGGAATTGGTCAGTCTATCCGCTAAACCGACTATATGTTGTATATATGTATATATATCGAGAGTATACTGCACAAACAGAACATTTTAAAAATAATTTTATCAAAATTCGATTCATATATTTATCGAAATTTTTATTAATTTTTACGTTACAAATTTAAATATGTTTCTACAGTTAAAAAACGGTTTAAAATGTCGCAATTTATAGCGTAAATCATGGCTATGAGTTTCGATAAAAAAATTATCGATGAAATAATTGGTCAGTTTATTTATTATGCTAATGACTATTAACTCGACTTTGAAATTGGTATTTCTAAAATCGTTTATGCAGATTGACAGCGATATATTAATGTACACTTTATCGTGTAAATCATGGCTTCACATTTCGATAACAAAATTTTTCGATAATGGATTTTGTCAGTCTATCTACTAAAACGAAAATATTTGTATGTATATCGAGAGTATACTGCACAAACTGACCAAACCGTTTTAAAAATATTTAATTTCTAATCATATATGAGTTTATCGACATTTCAATTCATATATTTATCGAAATTGTTTATTAATTTTGCGTTACAAATTTAAAGATGTTCTATTCTATACAGTGAAAAAAGAGTTTAATATGTCGCGATTTTGTAACAAAAATTAATAGTCCCTAGCTTTAACATAAGTAGACTCAAACATCTGAAATTTAGGCCTAATTACCATGAACTTTTTGTCACGACCAAAGCGATTAAATCACATCAAAATTAAGCAGCTCATAACTTTGAAAGCAATATCTACTGTTCAGCTCAAAAGAGTGGAAGAACTTGTAAAAACTTGCAAAAGAGAAAGATATTTCGTTATTTCCCTCTTAAATTTCCCTCTTATTTTTTACTTGCTATTTAAGTAAAGGAAAGTTTTTTGTAACAAAACTGCTAAAATGGTAATTCTAGTAACTTGTAATACAACGAATACCAAATTTAAGTTTGATTTTTTAGATATATTTTTTATTAGATAAAGAAATTCTATAGAACATTTTTTATTTAGTCAAAAGCTTAAGATTTTAGTTTAGATTCTTATAGTTCAAATATTATGTATATATTTTATATATAAAAAAACAACAAAACATTCTCTTTTCTCTTCTTCTTTTTCATTCATTTATGTAAAATCATAAATTATATTGTATACGATATAATGTGTCCTGTCTATTTCTGCCAAATACCAACACCACCACCACCACCACCGCTACCGCTACCGCCTAATCATCATCAACTCTGTTGTATATTTGTCCTTTGAATTAAATGTATGTGTGTGTGCCCATCTCTCTCTCTCTGTGTGTGTGCGTGTTACTGACTCAACGACAACAACTACTACTACTGCAACTCCAACAAATAGCGAATGTTGGTCAATTTCCACGTCCAAATATGCTTATGCCTAGAGAGCCGCACTCAGATGTATTGCTGCGTATGTCTTATGCTGATCAACTTCAGGTTTTCCATTACCCTCGTTAATACTTTTTTACTCATTAATTACATATATACAGTATTTACAGGCCGCTGAATTCCAGCGTCAGTCATTACATGATCAATATTTCCGGTAAGTACATAGAACAACGAGTATGATTTGCGAATCTCTGACGACATGGACGAGGACGATGAGCAGGACAATCACGATCACGATCACTATGACGAGGACAATGACGGCGGTGCGGCCCTTAACGCCTTCTCGAACTCACCTTCACATTCATTTAGAACAAAATATATCCATCATTTGATTTGTTATTAGCTTTTGTTTTCCTTGACAAAAACTATACATACCTATAGTACATTTTCTTTCTAAATGTGTGTGTGCGTGTTTGTCGTTGACTTCTGGCGATTTTCTTGTTTCTTTATTTTCCTTTAATTTCTGATCATTTTAAAGTTTTTTTTTTCCAATCGCAATTATATTAAATTCTTTTAATTTCTTTATTTCAACAGACAACGGCCCCGGTAAATGGACCCAAAAACCTTTTTTGTCTTCACAAACTATTCATAGTCGTTCGTTCGTTCCTCCCCAACCCAACCCAACCAACAACCAATCAATACCATACATCGCCATCAACATTTTGGTCACGCCATTGCTTTCGTTTGCTTATTGCCATTGTTTGTTATTAACACACATTACATTTATATCATATGTATGTATGTGCAAAAAGAGAACATATTTATTGTTGTTATTTGTTGTCTTGAAGAAAAAAAGTAATAATTAACACACAAAAAAAAGGACGAACGAAACGAGAGACGCCAACATTAAAATTGTATGTAAATCTAACAACATTCGTTCGACAAGCACTCACCACCAAAATAACAATAATGATCTGCCACTACTATTCCTTCCAACAACACGCAACACCACTGCCATCATCAACTCTTAAAAAAAAACCAAAATTCTTTCCTTATGAGCAAATGAAAATAATTGTAGTGACCATTAGTGCATCAAGAGTCATTATCTCATCATCATCATCAACATCAATCAACATCAACTCATCATCATGAAGCGTATATTTATCAGTATTTACAATATTATCGCACAACAAATTCTATTTTAAAATGTTAGTATTTGAAACTATATTTTTTCTCTTATATTTAAGATAACAAAAATGGTTTTGTGATTAGTTATAGGAACTTTATGTATTTATTATATTTCATATGTCCACACTTTTTCTTAATTAATAATATGAATTATTATTGGAAAATTTTCTATTATTAAACGGACAACCAAATTAACAATATTATTATTGGAAACCAAATTTGATTGATATTTGTAATCTATTAATACACAACAGAAATTATTTATATATATATATATAGCTTTAGGTTTAAATATATTAGGAAAGAGAATTTTTTCGATTTCTACGTGAAATTCTAATTATAAATAATCCAAAAAATACCGGAAAATACCCAACGCTCCTGTTCACCTTTCTTAACTCTTAAAAATCAACATTAAAAACAATGATGTATCAAAAGACATACACACAAAAAAATACTTACTGCATTCACAAGAAAGATTGCGATTTCGAATGATTTATATATAAATTGTTGAAGAACATAAAACCCGTTGATTTTTTGAAAAAAAAAAAACTTAGATAAGACTTACATTTTTTTTAAGACAAAAATTTTTTCCGAATTTACCACCTAAAAATGTCCACGATTTCTATGAATTTTGAGACATCATTGATTTCAATTGCGATTTTATGGGTAAATAACTGTTATCATGTCTTTTTTTATTTTGTTCTCGGATATGTTCTATGTTTCCCTAAGCGAAATCATTAACCTCTTCGATTACCCACCAAACTTTGTCTCGAACATTAGATTTTAGAGGTATGATTTGATAGATATTTTTACCCTACACCACACTGTGGTATGATTGTTTCACGGCAGATTTTGTAACACCTAGAAATATCACAGCTGGACCCACCTTAAAGTATACCGATCTACGAATCACCAGCTGAGTCGATTTAGCCATACCTGTCCTCGTGTCGATCGTGCTAAAATTTTGCAGTTAGGAGGAGTCTTTCGTACCTGGAAATAACCCTATTGCATTTGAAGAAAATCGGTTCAGATTTAGATACAGCTCCCATATATATGTTTTTCCGATTTTGATCTTTAGCCCCATAAAAGCTGTATTTTATATCCAATCGCTTTGAAATTTAGCAAGGTAGAGTTTCTTGATCCCGAATTTGAAAAAATCGGTTCAGATTTAATTAAAGCTCCCATATATATGTTTCGTCCAATTTAGCTACAGAGCCAGAGACGTACCAAATGTAAATTGTGTTTACTTTAGTTGAAGTATACATTGGATAAATATTTCATTGTTATGCAATCTTACTAGAGTGGTTTAGGGTATCATATAGTCTTTCCTTACCGGTTTTTCTTAGAATTTCAGGTAAAATCAAAATACAACGTACACCTTGTATTTTGCTCCTTATTTCTGATTCAACCAATTTAATTCGCCCTAATATATTTTATATGTAATATCTCCTTTCAATTTAATTATTTTAACAGACAAAATAAACGTTCTTTATGTAAATATAACATTAGAATAAATGATTTTCAAGTAAGGGCGGGAAATAAAAAAACCGTGTTTTCAAATATTAACAAAATTTATTTTGTTTGAAATAATCTATGTCATATTATATGTCATTATGTAGAAAGGCTCCAACTGGTGATATTTTCGAAATCATACTTAATAAGTCAGAGCCAAATAAATTTTGTAAAAAAAACCCCAACGATAAAATAACCTGAAAATGTGAAAGTGGAAAAGTGAAAATTTATTCTATTTGAATTGTTCATATGTATATGTCATTATATCGTGAACTTAATATAGAAAGACTCCAACTCCAAATTTATAGAAAAATTGACGGAAAATGGTGGAATTATAAACAAAACAAGTAAGAAAGTTCAGTCGGGTAAACTGACTTATGAGTCCCCTCACCTTGAGTCCCAAAAATATTCGTACATTTATTTATTTTTTGTTTTATTTAAATTATTATCAATTTAAATTGCATTTAATAACTTTAAAGGACGTACTGGTATTAAAGTTATAATCTGGTTACTTTTGGTGTAGAGCGGTTCATTTGTGTGGGAGGTACCAAAAGGGGCGTGCCAATAACGGCCACTTTTCTGTGGACTGTAAAAACATTACACTGTACAAAATTTCAAGTATTAGTATGCACTGATATTAAAGTTATAAGCTGGTAACTTTTGGTGCAAAATGTTTCATTCGTGTGGAAGGTACCAAAAAGAGAGTGGCCACTTAGCCTTTTTTCCTTGGCGTGTTAGCGACTAGCAAACTAATACTATGTGTGAAATTTCAGAAGATTTGAGTAAGTAGTATAGAAGGTATTAAAGAATCAATATTTCACTAAAAATTAATCCTTTGTGGGGGAGATACTAGAAGGAGTGGACCAATATGGCTCATCTTCGAACTTAGCCGGAGATAGAGCAAAATATTACGGCATACCAAATTTGAGGTCAATCGATTACTCCTTTCGAGAGTTATCGTGCGCACCAGCCAGCAGATTGACAGACGGACGGACGGAAATTGCTCAAATGAGTTAAAATGACCCAAAGCGGATTTCCGCCGAACATACATAGGGTCTTAGATCACTCCTTCTTTGTGTTACATTTTTGGTTCGTAGAAAATGATATATATATACCCTCCTCTCTAAGGTGAGGGGATAAAAAGGAAAAAGATCTATGAAAGAGCAAATAAATATTGTAAAAAAACCCTAAATAAAATGAAAAAATACATTAAATAAACTGTGTAGCATTATTTTTGAGGTTTTTACTTTAAAAAATAATCTACTCGTCGAAGTACTCAATGAAATAGTCTCAAAGTCTCGTCAAATGGTTGTAATAAGTGTTTCTAGTTCAATATCCCGAAGACACCGTAGGCAGAATTTCACTACAAGAATCACATGAAGATTTTATTTTTATGGAAGAGCATGAACAAATTGTACCGAAAACACAAAAAAATATAGTAGATGAGAACAGTAGGAATAACAACAAGTTAGATGCTACATATGGGAGCTATATCTAAATATGGACCATTTTCAATCCCAAGTTACCTGCAGCTATAAGAACTATCTATACCAAATTTCAGCCACCTACAAGTATTATAGATTGTAGCGTGGTTACAACAGACGGGCGGACGGACGGACAGACGGACATTGCTAAATCGTCTTAGAATATATACTTTATGGGGTCTCAGATCAATATTTAGAGGTGTTACAAACGGAGTGACAAAATGAATATACCCCCATCCTCAATTGCTAAATTTTTATGAAATTTTTGAGTTAACCAACAATTAAAGTTTTTAATTTCTATACAAGATGCCAGCTATTTAGCTTTTAAGTTTTTTTTAACGTTAGGAACCAAAATTTGTCTATGTGACCTGATAAAACCAGCCGCCATCCTAACCTAAACTTTAAGGCGCGAAAGTCAAAGAACGTAAAAGATAAATATCTCAAAACTACTAAAATGGAGATGTAACTTTCTTTCTTAGGAGGACAGTATAACTGTAGGTTAGTTTTAATTGTAGAACAGGGCCCCAAATCACATCATTCGATATCGAGAACATTTCGATCGAAAAAGCATATTAATTTTTATTAATAAGAAAAAGTAAACGGTGCAACTAATTTATAACTAACCAGACATGCTCCATTAGAATTTATGAAAACAATCTACTTGAAATCGACAGAAGTTTATACTCTTTTAACGATAATAAAAAGTCACATTTCGATCGTAAAATACTCGATATCAAATGCCATGATTTGGCCCCAGGAGACGGTGAAAGTGGTCGTAAGATTGGTTAAAATATTTTTTTTATAATAATAGACATTATTTCCTTATATATTAAAGACCTTATTCATAAAAAGTTATGGAAGGTTTATTGATGTTTAACGTTAAAATGTTTTTTAAACCTTCCATAACTTTTTATGAATATGGGCCTAAGTTTTTTTGTTTCTCCTGGGAAGCTGATGTTTCATTAGTTGGGCCATTCTACATATATGCAGTTGTAGCTGTCAAATCGTATGGAATTTGAAAATTTTAACTTTTGGCTAACTCTAACCAGAGCCGGTGAAAATGGGGATATGGCGAATTAAATGTAAATATACGATTAGGTAAATATAAGATTTTATTTACATACCAGGGCGGATCGATGTGGAAACCGAATAAAACACACTGTATATATGAGGTATTAACGAAATTATAAAACCCTTCGACATATGGTGAATGTATATTCATTTGTCACACCGTTTGTAACTCCTCGAAATATAAACTACAAAATCACTCTACAGTCTAGTTAACTCAGACTTCTTATTTACAGCTCACTTGGGATTGTACATGGGAAATATAGTTTCATTTCATATAAGCACAATTTTGATTTGACTTTTAAACGCCATAGAAACCATAATTTTCAGCTGATCGGCCTAAATATTAGTGATTTGATATTTTTTTTTTTTAAACAAAAGCACATTTTTGATTTGACTTTTAAGCGCCATAGAAACCATAATTTTCAACTGATCGGTCGTAGTCAAGCACCCATTATTCTTTGTTTTGTTTCGAAATTAAGGGCCTTGTTCACAGAGTTCAGTTGGAATGAAATCCGAATTTGGCTTCTACAGAAAATGTAAAATTAATTTGTATTGAATAATGAAACCACTTTCAATTTCCAAGTGGAATTGATATACTTATTTAATATATCAACAGATATATTTAACTTAATGTTAATGTTAATATTTGTGGGACTTTTATTTAACCTTACCTAAAAATTTTTAATGTTGACACCTAAACAAATTTTGAAAAAAGGATTCCTTTGATCTTCAGATAAACTACACTATATCATAAAATAATATCAATTGCAGATCAAGCTCTCATAGAGAATCATAAAGATAACAAAGTTTTTGTTTTTGTTTTATTCGATCTACTTTCATAGTACATGTTTTGTTTTTCCACTTTGTTGGGCGCAAGATAGTTTTTGTTGTTTTCCGTATATGAAAACAACTTTGTTAAAAATTAAAGAAGAATTAAGTGACATGTATTTGGGTTGATTGTAATGGTTGGATAGACTGATCTGTTTCGGAAGCCTCCAAACTCCCATTGCCAATATCCTTATTACAACGATTCCTTCAGTCGATCATTAAAATATATACGCACAGCTCATGAAACATTAAACGATAACTGTTTGCTAAAAGCGCATATCTCAAAAAAAAAAACAACGACAATCAGTAATCATCATCCCAATACATGTCACTTACTTCTTCTTTAATTTTTAACAAAGTTGTTAGCATATACTGAAAACAACAAAAACGATCTTGAGCCTAACGAAGTGCAAAAACAAAATATGTATACGAGGGTTGCTATTTATATTTCGGTTCCTGGCAATACTAGTGTTGCCAGATGAGAACTGGAACTTCCATTGGAAAGTATGAAATTTTTTAGCATAACCTCGCTCAGAACGCTATGTCATTTGAGAGCGAATTGTTTTGTTTACAGTGTGTGAGAAAATTCACCTACAAAACATGGCTTTTGAACGCTTCGACAGCTGCTTCAGGCGTCTAAAAAAGGTTGACCAAGCAGCTTTTTCTTGATGTGAGCGAATAAGAAGAAGTCGTTGGGTGTCAAATCAGGGCTGTACGGCGACGTTTTGGCCGGTCAAAAAGGCGCTGGTTTGAGCCGATGTGTGAGAGCTCGCATTGTCATGGTGCACAATGATTCGTCTTCTCTTGTTCGTTTTTCGAATTTCTCCGAAGACTTCAGGCAAACAAATTGTGGTGTAACACTCCAAATTGACCTCCTACGTTGCTCAAGCGGAACATTCGCCACATGACCAGTTTTGCCGAAGAAACAGGCGACCATTTGCTTCGAAGTGCTTCTTCCACGAACCACTTTCGTTGGATTTGGCTCGTCTTCGAAGACCCACACGGTCGAATGCTGTTTTGTTTCAGGCTCATACGCATAGATCCAAGTTTCGTCACCTGTGACGATCTTATAAACGCCTTTTTTTGAAGCACCGCGATCGTATTTTTTCAACATTTCTTTGGAGCAATCGACACGACCCTTTTTTGAGCGATTGTCAAATTGTGCGGGATCCAACGAGAACAAACCTTTTTTAGGGCCAGGTTTTCATGCAATATCGAATGTATGTTGGTGGAAGAAAAGCCCAAGGATGCCTCTATCTCACGGTATGTCACGTGACGATCTTGCATTATCAGTTCACGCACGGCATCAATGTTCTCTGGCACAACGGACGTTTTTGGACGACCTTCGTCTTTGAGCGAGCGTCGGCCACGATTGAATTCATTAAACCAGTTTTTCACAGTGCTATAGGATGGTGCTTCATCGCCATACAAAGATTTAAGTTCATCGATGCATTCTTGTCGTGATGACGTCGAAAGCTCTGAAAAATTATCGCACGGAAATGTTCACGAGTTAATTCCATTTTTATCCCCTCACCCTCATCATTTGCTACGAACCAAAAGTGTAACACATCGAAGGAGTGACCTAAGACCCTAAGTATGTTCGGCGAAAATCCGTTTTGGGTCATTTTGGGTTGAATGAGCAATGTCCTTCCGTCCGTCTGTCTGTCTGCTGGCTGGTGCGCACGATAACTCTCGAAAGAAGTAACCGATTGACTTCAAATTTTGTATGTGGTAATATTTTCTTCTATCTCCGGCTAAGTTCGAAGATGGGCCATATCGGTCCACTCCTTCTAGTATCTCCCCCACAAAGGGTTAACATTTAGTGAAATATTGATTATTTAATAACTTCTATACTACTTATATGAATCCTCTGAAATTCTACACATATTATTAGTTTATTAGTCACTATTGCCTCGAGAAAAATGAGCGAAGTTGCCACGCCCCTTTTGGTACCTCCCATACAAATGGACAATTTTGAACCAAAAGTTAATAGCTTATAAATTTATTACCAGTCCAGACAAAGACTAGAAATTTTGTACAGTGTAATGGTTTAATACTACCTACAATAAAGTGAAAAATGGGCATTATTGTCACGCTCCTTTTGGTACCTCCCACACAAATGGACCATTTTGTACCAAAAGTTACCAGCATATAACTTTAATACCAGTGCATACAAATACTTGACATTTTTTACAGTGAAATGCTTTTATAGTACCTAGAGTCCACGGAAAATTGGGCGTTATTGGCCCGCCCGTTTTGGTACCTCCCACACAAATGGATCTTTTTGTACCAAAAGTTAACAGCTTTTAACTTTAATACCAGTACATACTTTAAAGTTATTAAATGCAATTTAAATTGATAATAATTTAAATAAAACAAAAAAAAAATAACTAAATTTACTAATATTTTTTTGAGACTTAAGATGAGGTTATTCATAAGTCGGTTTACCCGACTGAACCTTCTTACTTGTTTTTTGCCAAATTTCATTTTTCAAGTCACTGTAAACAACACAAATAATGGTCGTACGTCAAAACGTTCTGAGTACGTTTATGCTAAAAAATGTCAAACTTTCCAATGGAAATGTCAGATGGCGCCATCTGACATTTCTGTCTTCTAGTCCTCTTTAATTTTTAATGTAAATTTATATGAACCGTTTATTTTGAAAGTGGCGTAAACGCCATTCTGCTTTTTTCTATTCACCATTGAAAAAAACGAGGTTTAATAGAATCCAAAAATGAAAATTTCCACTTAAAATAGAAACATTGAAGTCTTGAGATGAATTGAATAATATGTTTCTATTATTCGCCTAGCCTTTTAACAATACTACTCTTTGTTTAAAAGCAGCAGCGTTTACGCCACTGTCAAAATAAACAGTTCGTATAAACAATTTTTATTTGAAGTTAACATGGATATTTCAGTGTTATTCGATATAACTACATCATTTTCAACTGTTGTAAATCGAAAAAAATCAATTCAATTTCGAATAAGATAAAGTGAAATTCGAAGATTCCATTTTATTCGAATTTCAAATGAAATCTTCGAATTTCAATTGATGTTTTTCGAATTACAATTGAAAAATAATGTAGTTCTAACTGTTTTTTTTTTTATAAAAAAGATTTAATGTTGAATAAACTACAGTTCGTTAACTTAATTTGGAAACGTCCCAAAAGAACTAAATAAATTAAGGAAATAATGTTCTTATAGAAAACGAAGCTATTCTGGCGGATTTTTCTACCAGGGCTATTTATTTTTTTGTTGGATTAGGACTTTTCGTTTTTTTCTTATAACTCCGCCATTTTTCAACGAAACTGCCGAATATACGGGTATATCTGCTAGTGCTCTATTTGAATCCTCAAAAACTCGATATCGCAAAAATCAAGAATTGGGGTATTTCTATATTAAGTTAGGCATTTCCAGTGAAGTGTATCCCTAGTTTATATCCTATATATGTATGTACTAAAAAAAACCTAATCACAAAAACCATTTTTGTATCTCCATCATTGTATTCGAAGATCAATTGTTTTTTTAAATCTCATTTTTGTATTTATTTTCCTATTACAGAAATCAATTGCGTTGAACAATTACATACTAAGCAATATGATGTACTATGGTGGTTACATACCCTACGGAGGATATCATCACCATCATCACCGTGGCGGTGGTGACTTTCAATGATATATTGTTGCATGTATGAAAAATGAAGGAGGAGGGGAGCTAACAACACCAACACCACCACCACCACCAACGCCATTATCAAAAACAACAACACCACCACCAACACCCAGCAAACCAATTAACTCCAATCACAAAACACAATGTTTTTCTAAAATCTAAAAATTGTTTTATGTATTTAGAATATTTGTTTTATTATTATTTTGTTTACTTTTGTTTGTTTAATTTGAAAACATATTTAAGAAGAAGAAAAAAAGAATGATTAAAAATGTAAAATACTTTTGAGAGACAACACTCGGATATACCGAGTACACTACCCACACATTTATACAAAAAAATGAAAAAAAAAAAAAACACTTTAGAGACACAGGTTTTATATGAATAAGATAATATTACTTGGCTGGCACTTGTCTTATTTTTTTTAAACAAAACAAAAGAAGAAAACACACAAATATAACTACAAAAAAAGTATAAATAACACACCCACACAACAATACTTACAACAAACTACTATTTAGGAATTCTCAAGAAAAGAGCTAAGATGTAATAATAACAAGGACGCGTCGTACGTATTAACTACAAACAACAACAAATGCAAAAAAAAAAGAAAAACAAACTACTAAAAAGGTAACCATATAACAAAAAACAAAATATACTTAATTAATTATCTACAATTTAGGATAATGTTAGGGCTAAGAAATGCTAACACACAATAGCATAAGTAAACAATTGTTCATTTACCACAAAAGAAGAGAAAAAAGAAAAGAAAAAAAAAATAACGACAAGTTAAGCTTAGATTTTAAGATTAAAACATAAGCAGCATTTGTTTGCTTGTCACCAAGAGATATATATATATATATATGAAATAATAAAAAAAAACAAAAAGAACAAGAACCCCCAACCCAGTATCCCTAACCACTTAGACCCACCCCCTCCAACCCCTGGCCCTTGTATAAAGCAACATTACTTTATTATAGGTACATTATATATATTATATATACATATATATATATAGAGAAAACAAAAACAAAAAACGACATATTTAGTCATACCGATGTAATTGTGTAAGATTTATCTCTCCCTCTCTAGATGTAGCTTTATTTTCTATTATAGTTCAGTTGCAAAATTTTTGTTCCCTCCCCCAACCGCCACACATTAATAATAATAATACATTTTTATAACGTTTTTGAAGAAGAAGCAAGAAAAAATCTTTTGTCATAAGTATTTATGTTTATAACTTATAGTGGGGGAAAAAACAGGACACACAACAGACGAAAGGAAGAAGGATAGTAAAACAAATCGCGAATATGGTACAAAATGAATGAAGAAATATAAACACACACACACACTTTAATTGTTTTCTTTTCCTCAAGCTATTTTCTTCCTTTTTTCTTGACTGCTGCTATAAGAGCCCACAAAAAAGGATAACACATCAATTGTTTTCTCTCTCAAGCCATTTTTCTTTGCTATGATTGCTATAAGAGCCCACACAAATATATACATACACTGAATGTAAAGTTAAACCAACAAATCACTCAAGCATAGGCCCCTCCATATTTCCCACTTTCTTTAGTATTTAATATACATAGACTTGAGTTTTGTTTTTTCTTTAGTCCCAACTGACCCATCTCCCCAAATATTTTAAAGACCTTTGTTTGTATTGTCCTAGATTTAAAAAAATACGTATATTATATATAGCTATAAACAAAAACCCAACACACACACACACAAACACACATGTACGTATACAAAATATATTCTAAATTACAGCATAGCAAAAGTGCTACTAATACATATAATTATATTCGATATATATTAATTTTTTTCTCAAATATAGCTGCGTATATATTGAGCTTTTTTCGGCAATAAGTATTTATGTGGATGTGTAAGATAGATTTTATAAACCAAAAAAAAAAAAATTAACAAACAACAAATTTGAAATCTTTTAATTTTTTCTGTAGATTTTAAAAGGGTTTTTTGCCTCTTTTTTTTTGAATGGAAGTACAAAAAGTTTTTGGAAGAAATTTTTGGGGGTGGGGGGAGTGTAAATGTTTAGCTACATTTTGTTTAAAATACCTCAGCCAAGATCAGGGGGCTAATCACGACATTAAAAGTTATCGCAGCAACCACTTCTTTGAATCACGGGAATCAATCGACAATTTTTATTTTTTTTTATCATTTTGTATGATGTGGCTATGTCAAATAGTGAAGAAGAATAATATAAAACAAGCTGTGAACGGCGGAACGAACAACTTAAAGATATAAGAATAAATATAATTGCAGTGAAATTTATAAACATTATTAAACATTTAATATATCGCGACCTAAGTCCAATATTTAAAATTTTACGGGAGAGGCAAAAATACTTACTGTATATGAATGTTTTTATAAGGGTATATGGACTTAGCGCTTTTACTATTCAGCATTTAAAGATGACAAGGCATCATTTTTTTTGGCTTTTTGTTTTCAAATCGATGCATATCCAACTTATCTTACGTTCCTCTTCAAAAAATACATTTTGGTAAAAAGTGGACTTAGCGCCTTTTCACTCTTGGGTCGCGATATCAATGTTATTTTGTATTCCTCATCTAGGGATTCAGAGGAGGAATACAAAGCACAGCCTATTCGAATAGAAGTCGTAAATACTTTCAAAAAATGTAAATTATGACTAAAAAATAAGTTTTGCAGATTTAAAAGGCGTTGAAAGATTCAAAAGAAGAGTTTAACTATGTTTTATCTGAAATTAATTTCCCCGGCCATTCGTCAACGTCCGTTCTACCATTATTAAAACTACACCATTTTCAACTGAAATTGGAAAAAAAATCAATTCAATTTCGAATAAAATCAATTGAAATTCGATGATTCCATTTGAAATTCGAAAAAGGTCAATTGAAATTCGAAGATTCCATTTGAAATTCGAAAAAAATCAATTGAAATTCGAAATACATCAATTGAAATTCGAAACACATCATTTGAAATTCGTAAAAACATCAATTGAAATTCGAAACACATCAATTGAAATTCGAAAAACATCAATTGAAATTCGTAAAAACATCAATTGAAATTCGAAATACATCAATTGAAATTCGAAAATGTAAACAAATCTCTACATTAGATTGGGTAGAATTTATTTAAACACATTTGCTGACTAAATCTTAACATATAATGTGATAAACAGAAATCATATATGTAGATGATCTCATCTTTTATGAATATTTATTGAAATTAGTTGAAACAAACCATATTAATATTATATTTTAATATTAAAGGTTTAACACAGACAAATTGTATCACTTAAATGATACCCCATCTAATATACAGCATTGATTTTGTTTACATTTTTCGAATTTCAAATGATGAATTTCGAATTTCAATTGATGTTTTCCGAATTTCAATTGGTGTATTACGAATTTCAAATGGAAAAATTCCAATTTCAATTGACGTATTCCGAATTTCAATTGCTATTTTACGAATTTCATATGATGTGTTTCGAATTTCAATTGATGTGTTTCGTATTTCAATTGATGTTTTTCGAATTTCAATTGATGTTCTTCGAATATCAAGCAATGTGTTTCGAATTTCAATTGATGGTTTTCGAATTTCAGTTGATGTTTTTCGAATTTCAATTGATGTTTTTCGCATTTCAATTGGCCTTTTTCGAATTTCAAATGGAATATTCGAATTTCAATTAATATTTTTCGAATTTCAAATGGAATATCCGAATTTCAATTGACTTTTTTCGAATAACAATTGAAAATGGTGTAGACGCCACACAAAATCTTCTGGCCGGTGGTGGTTATGATGTTGGGAATGATTATCTTGTTTAAAATAACACGGATTTCATGTCAATTTGTTCAAAACGACCGATGAGAGCATACATCGTATTAGAAGTTCCATTTGTATATAATTTTTAAGCAGGCCAATGCTCGGTCCTAGAATCATCTACCAGTAGTGTTTATTTCCCATTAATTCTGCTAACTTTAGTTAATAAATCATTATATTTTATACTAAACAGGCAGCGAAATTGGTTTTTTTCTAAAAAAAAAAAAACTCCAAATTCCACTCAAAAGCAATAAAAAATTAGTTTTCGATTTCTCTCAATTTTTTTCTCGTTAACAGTTGCGGCGATCTAAAACTTAAAGATTACTATCGAAACTTGTCGATAACGGATGTCGTGATTAGGCCCCAGGTAACTTTTCAAGAGAGGCGATCAAAGTTTTATGAAATGTTGGAATTCCTTTAAAATGCAAATCGAATGACCTCTACTGTTTTATGTATAACTTTTGATTGCGGTGACAGATAAACTCCAAATTTGGACAAAATATAATTTGGAATATTTAGAATTTAAAAATACAATGTGCATGACAACATGTTATGCGAACATGGCATACTTTGGAATTATCGGGCCTCTTCTGTAATCACGCGATTTGATATCACGGTGATTTCAAAACACGATCTGGTTTTAACATCATTATTGGTACTCGGAAATGGTACGATTTATTGTTTAAAGTAAACAACAATCAATTTAAACCAATTATACCAAATTCGGCCGATTTTCGAACCATCCAAGAGTGATTTTAAAATCGGTAATAATACTAAACCACCGTGATATCAAATCGCGTGATTTCAGAACAGGCCCGTATATGTGTCTTTTGTTGTCTTTAAAAGAGTAAACAACTTCTGTCGAATTCTGGTCTATTGTTTAAATAAATTCTGCCGCTTATCTGCATAGTTTTTAATTACTTCCAATGTTCACTTTTTCTTATTTACAAAAATGAACAGCCTGTTTCTCTATGTCGAACGAAAGCGATGCGAACGAAAAAGCAGCTGATTTTAGTTAGACCTACTAACAGGTATCAGAATGACAAAGCGAATGCAAACATACTGGCTGATGCCAGTTAGTAGGTCTAAAATCAGCTATTTTTCATTCGCATCGCTTTCGTTCGACATAGAGAAACAGGCTGTAAAATGGTTTTTCGTTTGAAACGTTCTCGATATCGATCGATTTCGATTTCAACTGTAATTCGAAAAATATATATCATCTACCATAGGATGGGGTATTCTTATTTTGTTATTTCGTTTGCAACATTGATTAGGGTCCCCATAAAGTATATATATTCTAAATCGTAGTAAAATTCTAAGATGATTTAGCTATTTCCGTATGTTTTAATCACGCTACAATCTACAATAATTGAGCTACTAGGTGACTGAAATCGGTACAAATACGCTTGGATTTGAAACCGGGCAATATCGGTCTATTTTGTGATATACGCCCCTGTTCTGTATTCCGAGAGCGGATTGAATCCGAATTTCTAATTCATAAAATTGTCCATAATTTCTGTTTGAAGACTTTTGAAGATTCTCCGTAAACGCAGGTTGTCTTAATTTTCCAATTCAAACATATTTGATTCATTGGAAACATATTTGGGTCCAAAGAAAGAGTTTAGAAACTCGATTCCGAGTGGAATATTCCGATTCCAGCTTTATTCGGAATGCAGAACAGGGGGGATAGCCCCCATAAATAGCATCTATCCGATTTGTTTCTTAACGCCATAAAGAACACAAATTCAACCGATCGGTCTAAAAGTTGGTAACAAAAGTATTTTTTTTACCCAAAACCCCGCAATGTCATCATAGGTCCATGTTTAATTATAACAGCCCACTTATTTCGCTCAAATACAATCAGCAATAAAACCGTTTCTTTTGGCTCACGTTTTGTATAGCACCCATACAAAGATCGTCCATTATTTGAATAGTTTATATAATTTCTATTTGCGTTATTACACTGTGGAATGCGACACATAGTGGAGGGGTATATAAGGTTCGCCCTGGCCGAACATAATATCGTTCTTCCTTGTTTGAATTAGAAATTAAATTTTATGAATTTCAACTGATTTAAATTGAGTTTTTAATGATTTAAAATAACGTATTTTGAACTCAAGTGATTTATTTTGAAACAGAATTTTTGAATTTAATTTGACCTTTTATTGACATTGTTATGAAATTGAAATTTAATTGATTTTTTTTTTGGAATTACAATTAAAACCGTCGTATATCGAACTTCAACAATTTTTGATTTCCTTCACAGAGTGATTCTACAAAAATTCGAAATCTAAGATTCGAAAATCGTTTGAGGTATACGAGTATTTTGTTACTGCGTCTGTAATTTTAATGCTTTCAATTCATTTATTGTGTTGCGCAAAACGCGTTTCGAAAAAGAAATTTTTGATTCGATATTTTTCAATTGATGGTCAAAAACTCCAATTCTCCTGAAATTCCATTTGAAATTCAAAATTCATTTATTGAAATTTAAAACACATTAAAATTTTAAAGATTTTATTTGAAATTGAAAAGAAACATTTTTAATTTCAAATTCTTTATTAACTTTTTTTTTAAATCGAAATTATATTTTCTTTGAAATTCAAAAAAAAATATATTTGTTATTCAAAAAGGATTTTTTTGTTTCGATTTTTTTCAATTGAAATTCAAAAAATTCCATTTGACTTGAAATTCGAAATATTCCACTTGATATTCAAAATTCATTTATTGAAATTTAAAATACATAAATTAAAATTCGAAATTTGAAAGATTTTATTTGAAATTCCAAAAATTGATTTGTAATTAAAAAAAAAACATTTTTTTAATATAAAATTGAAAATTATTTTTATTTTAAATCGAAATTAAATAATCAATTGCTGATCATTTTACAGTAGAAACTGACAGTTGTATTTTCTTTGGAATTCAAAAAAATATATTTTTATATTCAATAAGATAATTTTTTGTACTCTTAAATTTTAGATTCTATTTTGTTCAATTGAAATTTGAAAAAAAAAATTTAAAAAAATCGTTTCAATTGAAATTCAAAATATTCCATTTGAAATTCAAAAATCATTTATTCAAATTTAGAACACCTAAATTTAAATTAGAAATTTGCTAGATTTTATTTGAAATTAAAAAAATATATATTTGTAATTCAAAAGAATTTTTTTTTTTATTTTAAAATTGAAAATAATTTTTTTATAATCGAAACGAAGTAATCAATTTCAAAACATTTTATAGTAGAAATTGACAGTTGTATTTTCTTGAAATTCAAAAAATGTATTTGTTATTCAAAAATAAAAAATTTGAGAGATTTCAAAAATATTGTTTTAGAACTTTTGAATTTAAATTTGATTTTTTTTTGAATTTATTGAATTGATAATTTTGATTTCTAATTCGTTTTGTCATTTTACTGTAGAAATTGACAGTTGTATTTTCTTTGGAATTCAAAAAAATATATTTTTATATTCAATAAGATAATTTTTTGTACTCTTAAATTTTAGATTCTATTTTGTTCAATAGAAATTTGAAAAAAAAATCATTTCAATTGAAATTCAAAATATTCCATTTGAAATTCAAAAATCATTTATTAAAATTTAGAAAACATACATTTAAATTAGAAATTTGCTAGATTTTATTTGAAATTAAAAAAAATATATATTTGTAATTCAAAAGAAATTTTTTTTTATTTTAAAATTGAAAATAATTTTTTTTAAATCGAAACGAAGTAATCAATTTCGAAACATTTTACAGTAGAAATTGACAGTTGTATTTTCTTTCAAATTCAAAAAATGTATTTGTTATTCAAAAATAAAGAATTTGAGGGGTTTCAAAAATATTTTTTTAGAACTTTTAATTTTAAATGTGATTTTTTTTTTGAATTTATTGAATTGATAATTTTGATTTCTAATTCGTTTTGTTTTTAATTGAAAGTAAATAATATGAATTTTAATTACAATTGTAGATCATTTTACATTGGAAATAGATTCATTCGAAAAAATCAATTTAGTTTCAAAAATGTAAAAATAGTAACTGAAAATCAAAAATTCCCTTTGAAATTCAAAATACATGAAAATATGACAACTGAAACTTAAATGATACAAATTCGAAAGATTCAATATGAAATTTTTAAAGAATTTATATAAAATAAAAAATATATTTAAAATAAAAAAACCAAGTTTAAAAAATCCATTTCCAATCAAGAATTTAAAAATAGAAATTGTTGATATTTTTAATTCGATTTTTTCAATTTATTTAAATTATTGTTGGTTGAGGTCCTTCTTAATTAAAATGTTCATTTGAAATTTAAAATTCATTCAATGAAATTTAAAAACAAAAAAATTAAAATTCAGAATCGAAATTTGAATTTTTAATTATTTTAAAATCAAAAATTATTTTTGTAATTCAAAAGAAAATTGACAATATTGATTTTTAATAAGATTTTTTTAGATTTATTAAAAATTCCAAAAATTTCCTTTGAAATTTAAAAATTCATTTATTGAAATTTAAAACAAATAAATTAAAATTAAAAACATATCGATTGATTTTTAATAAGTTTTTTTTTAAATTTATTAAAAATTCAAAAAATTCCTTTTGAAATTTAAAAATTCATTTATTGAAATTTAAAACAAATAAATTAAAATTTAAAACATATTAATTAAAATTCGAAATAGTCCATTCGAAATTTTAAAGATTATATTTAAAAATCAAAAATTATATTTGTAATTTGAAAATAAATCAGTTATGTTTCTGGAATGTAAAATGAATAACGGAACATCGAAAATCCCTTTGAAATTCAAAATGCATTAAAATTAGAAGAACAATTGGATTTATAACCCCATAGTTATCGATTTTTGCAATTCAATACAAATTATGTGTATTTTTTATTAAAACCTAATTGAAATCTACACAAAATAAATCAAATGAGAAAATTTTATTATTTCTATTTCAAAGAAAACTAAACAAAAAATTATTTAAAAAAAAACGCTCATTGCAGAAAAACACTCTGCTTAACCGATTTTTGACATATCCCAGTCTGAAGGCCGTCAACGCAGAATAATTTTTTATAAATCTTTTTTATGATAATTTAATAATTGAAAATAAGTTACACAAAATATTCACAAAAAATATTTTATTTTTCCATTTTTTTACGTATTGACCTAATTTTAGAAAAAAAATATTTCTTATTGTTTCAAGCATCCCCTAATGTTTCTTCGTATTTTTAGGTTCTCTAACGAAAAACTTAGGTAGATCGCGGTGCCTCATATTCTTGCAAAAATAACTGTATTTAAATTCAAAAACATCTATTAAAATACAAAACCAGTCAAATGATATTAAAAAAATCAGTTTTAAATATTGTTATATTTTTGAGTTGGTAATCTGAGTTAGAAATCTTTGAATTGCAAAGAGATGTTTTAGAATATCAAACATGACCTTTTGAATTTGTTTAAAAGAAATAAGTTGCATATGTTTTCACCTAAAATATGTTTATTTAAAAATGTCCCCCTTTTACAGTTTAAAATATTATTGTCTTTTTGAGTTACAGTTGGAAATCTTTGAAATATATATATTTCTATTGCCTTATTTTAAATTTCAATTAATCTACTTTGAACAGAAATTGAACCATTTTGAATTTCAAGAGATTTATTTTGAATATCAATTAATACTTTTGAGTTTCAAATATTATTTTGTGGTTAAAACTGAACTTATTTGAAATGGAATTGATTTTTTTTTCAATTACAGTTGAAAATCGTTCAGTCCGCTCGGTTTGTGTGGAGAAAAAAAGAGAGTTTTTGCACCTAAAATCTACGTATTTATTTAAAAATGTCCCTCTTTTTTCTATATTTCTTACCATCACTGAGCTTTAGTGAATCTAAAAATGATTTGCATTTAAGAAACCCCACTACTTTTTTATTCGTCTCACCCTAATTTACTTCTTAATTACTATCATTCATTACAATTAATTTCTATCCTCATAGGAGAAGAGATTTTTAGGACTATTCTTTACAAACGAACTGGCGTAGAGGTCTGTCTCTTGGGATGAACTGTTTTTTTTCCATCTACGTTCAAAAAGATCCTCTATATTTGAAGACAAACAGAGCAATGAGTTGGAAGTTTGCTCTATAACTTTTTTGGATTTTAATTATTTTTTAGTACAAAAAATAAAACAATTTTTCGATTTTAATTAGTTTTTAGTACAAAAATAAACGATTTTTAATATCACTCGCTGCAAAATCATAGTTCTAATTTTTTGTTTCTGTCAAAAAGATTTATATAAAATATGAAGAGAATTGAATTTAATAAATAAATAACTAAAAAAAAAATAAATTGACATTTAAGCTTCTAACAAAACACTCACACACACACAAATGTTGGCAATTTAGTGTTTATTATTATTATTATTAATTTTCTAAGTTATTTTAATATTTTATGTAAATTTACTTAACTAACAGTTCTATGAATGTTCTTTATTATTCTCATGTACTTTTGTTTTTTTCTTTTTAAGCGTAAGGAAATAATTTAAAATGTTTTTGTAGCTTTTTTGAAGTTATAGTTTCATAACAAGAAAAACAAATATTTAAAAAAAAAATGTGTATAGTGCTTTTTTATGTATAAAAAAATATATATATATATAAATTAATACAAAAGTCTAGACGAAGTATAAGTGAAAACTGAAATCTAAAGAAGTAGTTTTTAGCCATAAATTAAAATATTTTTTTAATGCATAAAAACATTTTAAGATTAAGTGACAAATTATTAATGATGAAGAGATAAACGTTTAAAACTTTCATAGAAATATCGATAAAAACAATGCAAAAGCAAAAAACAAATAAAACCTTTTTGCATAGGTATGACGACGACGATGTAGATCTATGATACAATAATTAATGCAGAAACATTATATATATACATATATATATATATATATATATATATATATTGAGCTAGGGATTTGTATTTAAAATTTTAACAAATAAGAAGAAAAAAAAGCAGAAAAATCAATAAAGTGCATAGATAAAACGAAGAAAACTAAAAATAAGTGAAACTCATACTCATGTTTGTAAACACATACATAGACACGCTGACACACACACACACACAGCCCCACACAAATAAAAAACAAGAAAATCATTTTCAGAAACAAAAACAAAGGAAGAACAATGTAATAAAATAATACTAAACTAAAACAAAAATCTATAAATGTATAAATATTAATAAAATGAAAACAAAATATGAAAATGAATTTCATTTACACAAAAAATTTATTTAAATTATTATTATTGATATATAGCAATTAATACTTATGTATTCAATTATTACGTACATATATACATCTATATATACATCTATATATATACATATAAAAATAACTATTACTTGTAGAATGGTACTAAAAGTTAATACCTAAGAACAACCAACACAAAAAACAAAAACAAAATGATTACTAAACAAAAATAAATTTAATCTATAATTTTCAATGCATAAAAACAACAAAAACAAAACATACACAAAAAAAAAACAAAAAACCACAAATTTCCTTTTTTCTCTATTAAATTATCTAAAATTTTTAGATATACAATAGGAAAGAGACACGTACAGACAGACACACACATACATACAACAGACATACATATACAAAAACATAAACATATTATTATTATACATATATAAATGAAACAAAACAAAAACTATTATTATTATTATTACTTATATACATACATAGTAATAAATATCTGAACATAAATATGTGTATGTTTGTGAAACAGATGCAACAGAATAACAACAACAAGAGTCGATAATGATAATATGAATTTTGAAGAAATCAAATACTTCAGAAAAAAAGGAAAAGAAATATAATTGAATAAAAATAAAAAAAAAAATAATTGAAAATACTTAAAAATAAAAATTGACTTTTCTGACATTATCAAATAAAAACAACAAAATGAACTATTCATAGCAATAAAAACTCAAATAAAAATTATTAAAAAAAAATCTAAATGTGTTTCAATAATATTTTTTATTTATTTCTTAACTTTATTTTTCCACTTTTATTCAAAAACAAAAACAATTCAATTTCAAACAAGATCAATTGAAATTAAAAAAATCCATTTGAAATTCATGAGATCAAATTTAATTAAAGAATTCGATTAAAAATTGAAATATAATAGAAACGCAAACTTCGTCAATTTAAATTCATAATATATCGTATCGTATGTGTGGAATGACATAGTGTCAATATTACACTAAATTTTAAGCCTTTGTGAGGGAGTTACTAGAAGAAGAGGTCCAATATGACCCATCTCCACCGTGCTCTAAACACCTGGGTGAATATATGCGTCGACCACAAACATTGTGCATGGGCACCAAACAATTCCATGTTTCTGGACACTTTTTCCATCCTCCTTGGTTAGAGCCGGATCCCATCATTCTTTGTCAGGCTGTAGTCATTTGAAAAGTTGTCAAAAATACTGAATATGAAGATCTAATTACTACAGAATATATCGTCACCTGAAATCCAAAATAACGTAACCCACATGTTCATGATTTTTCAGGAGAAGCAAAAAACAAAGTAAAGCAATTTTAAGCTTTTGACCAAATTTAGGGATTTCAGACTATTAAGGCGAAATCAAATAACAAATCTAGCGCAATTAGTTGTGGCGTACATTCTGAATAAAATAACATTTTATGAATCTTTCCGCTTTTTTATTGACCTTGTTAGCTGTAACGTCATTTTGAATATCACTCATAAAATGGTAAATTTTTGATATTGAATCTAAAATTTTGTAGGAATGTGTAGTTTAGCCTAATAGACTATAACACTATGCAACAAAATTTTTGTCCAAGGGATGTGGATAACAGTTTCTGGTACAATTAGGTGTTTTTTATGGTAATTTTTTTTTAAATTGCAGCTTTCATCGAAAGTACATTCAGTATTTGGATTCAGTATAAGCCTGATTGAGCCGTGTTATGCCTCAAATTAAAGGGAAATATGAGGGCTACATATGCTGCAAATATCGCTTTCACGTAGAATCTTTGGTTTAGTAACAGTCGTCAAAAATATGAGAAAAAATGTTTTTTTTTTTAAAACACTTTTTCCTGGTACAAAGAAAGACCATAAAAAATAGAAAAAAAATCGAAAAAAATATTTTATCACATTTTTGAAAAGCCAGCATGCTAACGAAGAAAAGTCTGTCTATTTGAAATCTATCTATTGAATATCTATGGATAGATGTAAAAGTTATGAGCCATTTTGTAAATTTTAGGGAAATTGAAAAAAAACTTGTTTCATATTTTTTCGTTTTTAAATGATGTTTTTGCTTATATTGAATTCGCCATATGTGAGAGACATTGCACTTGCATTTTATTTTATGAAGATTGATGTCAGACATTATAAAATTATAGAGAGAAAGAGATTTTATGGCCGTTCGTAACCCACCATAAAACATGATATGCAATGTGAGAGCTATATTGGATGAGATCCGCTCAGATAGAGGGTCATTCAACAATATTTGTGGTTTTTCATTTATGAGAAGCAAACTATATGTCAGCTACAGGTACTGCAACTTATGAACCTTAAACCCGGAATTTATGAATGGAATTTCTTATTAATAAATTAGTGTAATTCAGCGCCTTAAAGAGATAAGTCGATTTTCTGAAAAATATTACAAAGTTATATTTCGAAGTATGAGTAAAAGGCAAAGAACTTTTCAATGTGTAAATGATCCCGACAATTTCTGCTACTCGACGTGCGTTTAGTAAAATAATAGAAGAAATATATGTGTAATATTTTGGTATACGAGATAAAAATATGAACGAACCGTGGACACCTAGTATTTTCTGTAATTCGTGCCATGTAAATCTTACTCGATGGACTAGTGGAAGAATGCGGTAAGTACTTTACAATTATTGTATTACAATGTTTTGTGGAATAAAACGTTTTAATTTTAGAATTCACGTGCAATTTGGGATGCCAATGATTTGGAGGCAACCATTCATTCACGATACGGACTGCTATTTTTATCTATGTTAATAGATTGGAGTAGGAAGTGTCCAAGTATAGCTAACAGCCTAATAACGGAAACATCATCAAGTTCAACTGAGTACTCAACTCTGAGCGATTCAAGTTTGAGTCAGAAGTCATCGCTTTTAACTCAGTTTCAACTCATTGATCTAGTGAGAGATTTGGATCTGACCAAAGATACGGCAGAACTACTTGCATCTGGGATGAAACAGTACAATAGTTTGGCCCAAGATGTTAACATATCATATTATAGAGTACGTGATATAATTAAAAACAATTTTATTCAATTGTGGATAACAGATGCTTTTGCAAGGACATTCCCGGATTGTTCGAGGAACTTAATCAAACATACAATTCAAAGGAATGGCGGTTATTTGTTGACAGCAGTAAAGAAAGTTTGAAAGCAGTACTCTAAGGAATCATACGAAACAATGGCTAAATTGATAAAATACATAAAATATGAACATGACTGGAAAATTTGTTGCGATTTAAAAGTAGTTGGTATGTTATGCCTCTGGGATAGCCGATATTTTGCCAACACTGCATATTAAGCTGGGGCTCTTTAAAAATTTTGTAAAAGCCTTAAGGAAAGATGGCAATTCACTCTCATATTTAAAAGTCTTTCTTTTCAAAAAATCGAAGAAGGAGTTTTTGATGGGCCTAAAATAGGGAAACTGTTGAAAGATGTGAATTTCGAATCATATTTGACGTCGGATGAAATTGCAGCATGGAGGTCGTTTAAGCTTGTAGTATATGTATGTATTCTTCCAACTTATTTTTCGCTTTATGTATTCCAACAGGTGTAAATATGTCCCTCAAAATTCATTTCTTGCATTCTCATTTAAACTTTTTCCCCGAGAATCTTGGCGACGTAAGTGACGAGCATGGCGTAAGGTTTCACCAAGAATTGAAGTCCACCGAACGGCGTTACCAAGGGCACTGGGATGAAAGAATGATGGGAGATTATATTTGGTTCCTCATCAGAGAAACCGATTCCGAAATCTACAAACGTCAACAAAGAACTCACAATTACTTCTAATGAAACTTGTTCATGTAAATAAACTCAAATGTAAAGGGTCCGAATAACTTTTTTTTTGAAAATGCTATAAAAACAAGTAAGAAAGTTTCAGTCGGGTAAACCGACTAAGGTATACCCTCACTTTGTGAGTAATGTAATATTGAATATTACACAAATTATTCTGTCAATTTTTGTGGGAGGTACCAGAAGGGGTTTAAGAAATACACCTATATTTCGCTGAACAGTAGATACTTTAAATACATTGCACTGTGCCGAATTGTAACCGTTTGATATTAACGTTGAGATATTAAATTGTGGTATAATTTGGCCATTTTGTGTGGGAGGTACAAAAAGGGGCGTGGTGATAACGCTAATTTTTCACTGGACTATAGACATTATAAAAGCATTACACTGTACAACATTTCAAGTAATTGTATACACTGATATTAATGTTATAACCTGTTAACTTTTGGTGCAAAATGGTACCTTTGTGGGAGAGGTACCAAAAGGTGCGTGACAATAACGCCCATTTATCAATGGACTGTAGGCACTATAAAAACATTACGCTGTACAAAATTTCAAGTATTTTTATACACTGGTATTAATGTTATAAGCTGTTAACTTTTGGTGCAAAATGGTGCATTTGTGTGGGTGGTACCAAAAGGGGCGCGGCAATAACGCCCATTTTTCACTGGACTGTAGGCACTATAAAAGCATTACACTGTACACAATTTCAAGTATTTCTAAACACTGGTATTAATGTTATAAGCTTTTAACTTTTAGTGCAAAATGGTGCATTTGTGTGGGAGGTACCAAAAGGGGCGTGGCAATTTCGCCCGTTTTCCTCGAGTTGATAGCGACTAACAAACTAATACTATGTGCGGAATTTCAGAAGATTCGAATACGTATAATAGCAGTTATTAAAGGATCTATATTTCACAACATGTTAACCCTTTGTGGGGGAGGTACCAGAAGGAGTGGACCAATATGGCCCATCTTCGAACTTAGCCGGAGATAGAAAAAAATATTACCACATACCAAATTTGAAGTCAATCGGTTACTCCTTTCGAGAGTTATCGTGCGCACCAGCCAGCAGACACACAGACAGACAGACAGACGGACGGACATTGCTCATTCAACTTAAAATGACCCAAAACGGATTTCCGCCGAACATACTTGGGGTCTTAGGTCACTCCTTCGATGTGTTACACTTTTTTCCGTAGCAAATGATATATACCCTCGTCACACTAAAGTGAGGGTATAAATATTATAAACAAACAAACAATTCAACAAAAAAGTTAATTTCAACTATAAAAATTCTATTTGAAATGATAAGCTCAGTGGGACTATTTTTTGATGGTGATATTCAATGTTTCTACAACGACAAATAGGTTACATACTAGATTTACTGCCAAATCAATATGCAATAGGTCTGCTGCTGCCTGCTCCAATGGCGATAAAGATGGCTTACCACCTGTGATGCTAAGGTTTGCTTTAAAATGAATCTGAACTCTTTGCCATTCACCTAGATGATTCACCGAAGGAGATGCCTGACGGACATTGGCCACAGCGATCAAACTTTTCAAATGGGCCCATGTGATGACAATCCGTGAGTTCAAATCGCAAACATTTCTCCTTCAATTTTAGTGGTCTTCGAAATTAAATTTTAATAAAATGCACACATGGATGTAGTTATTTATCACTGTAATTAATAATTTGATTTTAATAAATCCAAATTGTTGTGCTAAAAAATAATTCAGAACATGCATTTTGCGACTTGAAATCACAATCGCCAATTTTAGGCGAAATGCGATTGCCATCGCATGGGCGGATGTCTCTGCCATGTTTCATGAGAGTGCAAACTCAGAGACATGGTTGACATGTACAGATGACCTTCTACTTCGAAGGCACTCTCTTGGCATTTTTCTGATGGCGGGGAGCCGTGTGATAGGTGACAAGAGTTTTGCTGTCTCGTGCAGCGAAGCGTGAGGAGAGCAGCAAATACACAGCGATTGAGCACCGCATTTGAAAAGTGATTTTTTCACTTTTTTCCTAACCCTGCACTGAAAAAAAAATTGTCATAAAATGAAAGAATGGCTCCAAAGACGTCATTAGGTTTTAAAATAAGTACATTTTGTACTTAAAATATAGATAATTTCAATAATATTAAGTAATTTACTTAATTTTAATAAAATGTTCTTAATTTAATTTACAAAATGTACTTATTTTGAAGACTATGGACGTCTTTGGAGCATTTCTTTAATTTTATGACAAATATTTTTTTTCAGTGTGTCCTTGCATTTGCTTAATATCAGTGCACAATATAAACCGATTTTTACATCACATCATCTTCTCTAAATTGACAACAAAATTTGCTACCCAGCAAAAAAAGAGCATCCAAAGAAGCAATAAAAATCCCCAACTTATGATCCGGAAGTTGTTCTAATTTGGATTTTCACCAATGAATTTAACAAGGAGTTGTCGCGCCGGGAAAGTACTTCTATGTCACCACTTTTGCACAACTCATTTTAAAGCACTGTAAGATTTGCTTTTTTGGTGTTATATTTATTTGATGATATATTTTAAAGGAATACAAATATTGACATAGGGAAGGGAACATATAAATAATATACTATTGGCCAAAGAGATCAACGATCGCATATATGTACACGGAGAAAAAAGCAGAAAGCATAATATGTTTGGGATCAACATTTAAATAAAATAGACTTTTGTGCAAATATTTTATATTTAAATACCGGAAAAAAAGTTTGAATATCTCTCTTATCAATGTTATTTTTTCGGAGTTTTGGTGCAAGTAATCTTTAAGAACGGGGAAATATTTAAATCGACTACAGAATTTGTTTTCCTACCTATAGGAAAAAAGTAATTTTTCCCAAATATAATATGTTTCCAGAAAATATGTATACTACAGAAGCGATTTTTTTTCTTAGGGTATGTTTAGGACATTTGAAGATGTTTGTATGTAATCTGTATGGCTGATGAAAAGGCTCTTGAAAAGTGTGACCGAATGACCCCATAGTGTAACTTCTAGTAACATTTTCGCAAATGATCGTAATCTCACTAATAAAAAGGTATTTTTATTTTACACTGTAATACATAGCACTTTTGTGCGGCGCTATGTATTTTCCGTATCCCCGGTTCAGAGAGTAGTAAAGTACCACAGTGTGGTACAGTAAGTATGGTATGGTATATTTAATTACCATAATTTCTTTTAAAATTATTTCATTATAACCTAAGCCACACTGTGGTACAATTTATTATAATTTTATACATTTGTTTCTAACACCTAAAATGAGAAGAGATATATAGAACCATACCGATCGACTTAGAAGCACTTTCTGAACCGATTTAGCTATGTCAGTCTGTGCATGTATTCTTGTAATCAACGTGCAAGTCACAAATATAGTCCGATCTCAAAGAAATTTTGCACATATCTTTATTTTGGGACAAGACAATTCGTATTGAAATTGAAAGACAATCCGTATTTAGATATAGGGCCTGTTTCTGTAACTTATTTTCTTTCGTCTACGGCGAACAATCAAAAATCTCTCAACTATTTGAATATCACTTTAGAACCAGATATCTTAATATATGTGAATGTACCTTCGATTTAGCTTATACCCTCTATAGAAAATATCATTTCCTTTCGATATTCATGAATTTTAGTATCTTATTTTAACAGTTAATATCTGTGTGAACAATATCGGTTCAAATTTACATATAGCCCCACACTCGCATGGATGTGTTCTTTCCGATTTAGCATTTAAGCTCCATAGAAGTCATATTTTAGTCAAATGTACTTTATTTTGCACAAAGGATTTTTTAATCCGAGAATAAAGGGTCACTAGCAAGGTTGGAAAAATGTGTTTTCATTTTTTACTTCAGATCATTATTAAATTTGGCAGAGATTAGTTTATAGAATCATGAACACTGCGAAATTTCATAAAAAATGGATACCATTCAGATAAATGCCAAATTTAAATACAGACCCCATATAGAATTTTGCATCTAAAATAGCTGTCAAACACGATTGACAAAAGCAAAACAGCAACAAGAGAATAACTTCAAAGGTTAAATAGATGAATACAGTACGTTCTGTTTAATACAACGTGGGTTACGCCTTTTGTGCTTTATCAAAAACGAGCACTTGATGTTAAGTATTTTACATATATTTCATAGTCCTCATATATATGTTCTTTTCGATATGGACTTTTATTACTTCAGAAGCCTTATTTTACATCCAATCGTTTTGAAATTATGCATTCTTGGGTTAATAATGTATATTCTGAAATTACATTTTAGTTAGTTATTTAGAAGAACCCCATTAAATGCCGAAAAAATTGTCATACTTATGATTTGGAAGTACTTATAATGTTATTCTTTTGGAAGTACTTCTTTTATTTTTTGCTGGGTATATAATGTAAAAAATTTCCGTCAAATATTCGTTTCAAAATATAGACAATTTTTGTATTTAATTGCGGAAAGGAATTTGTAAAAAGAAAGTATAACATATTTATATTCGTATTGAAGGACACTTTCTGGAGAATATTTTCGAGAAAAGAACGAGTCAAAAATTTGTATTAATTTTGTTGCCACGCTTTTCCAAATTACACAATTCTTTTACGAAAATTTCAAAACATGGCCTCATTTTCGACAATCGCAATGCTAGGATATGAAAACCTTTACCTTTTATATATATAATAATATGTTATACTATAAACTGCAAAAGGAATTTTGTGCCCGGCTTTTAGTATAACAGATTTTGGGGATTAACCAAAAAATTCCCTTTTTTGGGGGATTTTCGGAATTGTGGGATTTATATTTACATATCCGTCACCTGAAATCCAAAATAACGTAACCCACATGTTCATGATTTTTCAGGAGAAGCAAAAAACATAGTAAAGTAATTTTAAGCTTTTGACCAAATTTAGGCATTTCAGACTATTAAGGCGAAATCAAATAACAAATCTAGCGCAATTAGTTGTGGCGTACATTCTGAATTAAATAAAATAAAATTGTATGAATCTTTCCGCTTTTTTAATGACCTTGTTTGTTGTAACGTCATTTGAGTATCACTCATAAAATGGTCAATTTTTGATATTGAACTCCAAAATTTTGTAGGAATGCGTAGTTTGGCCTAATAGACTGGAATCAATCATAAAATTAATTTTGATTTTTTTGATGTTACGTGATTTTGGATTTCAGATGACGATATACAGGGTGGCGATGAATATTGCTACATTAAGAAACTCAAATAACTTTTTTTTCAGCGTATGGAATTCAGTTTTCTTTTATTCATGTTAAAGCTCATTAAATTTTATTTAAATATAGCTTAATTAGTTTTAAAATTAATGGAATTTAAATGCCCCCTTGCTCCTTGATGCATGTGCGGCCTCATACCAAAAAGTTGTTCATTACTGCTTGGAGAGTTGAGACGGGAATAGCCGCAATTGTTTCTCGAATGGATTGCTTTAGTTCATTCAAATTTGTTGGTTTTGCTTTGTAGGCTTCCTGTTTGCAATAACCCCACAAGAAAAAGTCAGGTGCAGTAAGGTTATGTTGCTGTTTAAATCGAAATGGGCTTCGTCAGACATGAAAAGACAGTTCAACATGTTTCCGTCCTCTTCCACCATTTGAAGCATCTTCTGGCAAAATTCCAAGCGAATCGGGAAGTCTGCTGAGTTCACTTTGTTGGCCATTTGAATTTTATATGGGAATAACTCCAAATCTTTGTGCATAATTGACTGCAATGACTGTCTGCTTATACCCATTTGAGCAGATAAGGTTCCGAACTGAAGGGTTTCGATGGTAAGGTCTTCTGTTGACTGTCTCATGCTCGGAAAAATTGTTTACAAGTCTCTTTATGGTCCATCTGCCCGGAGGATTGCCGCCAAACGTGCCCCTATACTCTCTTTGAACCGAAACTACGGACTTCAGTGCGTAATAGCGGCGGATAATCCAAATTCTTGTTTCAGGGTCCCAGTTATCCATTTTTGTTAAATCTAAAAATCAATCTGCAAAATAAAAAAAAAATAAACCAAATTCATTAAATAGAAAAAAAGTTATTAAATTTTTTTTGTAGCAGCTTTCATCAGCCACCCTGTATATGTGGTTCATTGAAGCGGTGATTACTGAATTCTCTGAACATGGAGAATTCCCGCTTTCCTCTGATTGAGAAAAGTACGGTGCTCAGAGACTATGAAGACGGATGGTATTTCAATGGAGATAATTATGGGGAGGTGATCTGAATCCAGAATCCGGATCGCCAGATGACGTCTGTCGAACTGTGGCAGTCACCCATAATTAGTGTGCCACCCTATATTATTGTAATTAGCCTCTATTTCTGGTGTCAAGACGCACAAATTACAAAAAAAAAATCTATTCTATTAATTTTTAAAGATTTCATGGAATTATAAAGTTATCCTTGAAAAAAATTTTTGTTTATTTTTATACCCTCACTTTAGTGATATATCATTTGTATATATCATTTGCTACGGACCAAAAGTGTAACACATCGAAGGAGAACCCTACCTATGTTCGGCGGATATCCGTTTTCAGTCATTTTAAGTCGAATGAGAAATGTCCGTCCGTCTGTCTGTTTGCTGGCTGGTGCGCACGATAACTCTCGAAAGGAGTAATCGATTGACTTCAAATTTGGTATGTGGTAATATTTTTTTCTATCTCCGGCAAAGTTCGAAGATAGGCCATATTGGTCCACTCATTCTACAGGGGTTTTTCAATTAGATTGATATGATTTCTTTGAAAAAAATCACACTTATTTTTAAGGAAATTTAAAGATTTTTTTTAATGTGAAGTATAATCGATACAATTAAGTGCTATATAAAACGTCATTCAAAAGGCCTCCACGACTTATTCTGCAGGAACGAATTCGATGAACCTAATTTCCGAACACTTTTTCCACTAAATCAAGTCGTATCTCATGAATGGAAAGTCGTATGTTACAATGTTGACTTGTAAAGCTTGAAGAGAGTCTGGTTTATTTCGAAAGACCTTCAAATTGCCATAACTTTTGTCTCAGCGGGTATATCAAATTGCAATATTTTGCCATCAAATAGCAAATTTTGTTGTCTATTCAGAAAATATAATGAGAAAGGAATCGACTTATAACCGGCACTAATATAAACCGATTCGTAGGAGAGGATCGGGAAAAACAAACAAAAATTAGTTTCAAAGGAAATTTTATAATTGCATAATATATGTTGCTTGCTTGCTTTTATTCGGTGTGCAAATCTTTGTGATTCTAACTAGTATACTCTCCCGGCTTCAAGATCATTTTATTTCTATATTATTATAGAAACAAGTATTTCATACATGGCGGTGTATAAATATGTATTAAAAATTGGCAGCACACATACTGGATCATGATTTCTGAGCCGTGACACTCGTTATCAACAGTTCTGCTGCAGTTGTATGGGAGCTCTACGGAGCTCTATAAGGTTGATTTCTACGCACAAGCGAATGAGAAATCTTTGTGGAACCTCACTTCTCCAAATTCTTCCAAAAACAACTGTTAACCAAAGTTAATACAAAACAACAGCCATGTCCAATGAGAAAACACAGAATACAGTTTGGTTGCCTCAACCGAATTATTTGCCAACCAAATTTTGGTAGTTCTGTCTACTATCGTGCGATTCCATCAGGACAACCAATATGTTGGTTGTGGTATACTTCTGCTTCCATGTTGACAACAATCATATTTGGTTGCACCAACTACGAAAATGGCGGCAAAAATTATCTGTTGTAGTTGCAAAAAATTGATTGTTCTGACAATTTGTCAGTCATATACTACCGACAATTAATTAAAAACAGTTTTCATTAATTTTTATTTTATTTATTGAACAAAAAACAAAACAATTCATAACAATATTAAAAATCACATATTACAAATTCATCACTATTATGAGATGTGAAAATATTTGACACAAATTTTATTACACGAAAAAACAATCACAAAACTTTTATGCAAATATCGCTTAACCCTGTGCTTTCAATTTCATGATTGTTGCTAATATTTTTTATTTCTGTAAAACATTTTGCACAATATATTCTGCATTCCACACATTATTATCCACACGGGATTATTTTTGATTACCTATGCCGTTCTTGAACAAAATGTTGAAGTTTGATTTATGTCGAGTAATTTTATTTTTTGTTTGTCATGTATCAGCAAAAGAACAGCAACCAATCTTTCGGTTGTATTTCCCAAAATGCATTTAATTATTCTAAATTTGGGAAATGATTGGGATAACTAATAAACGATAATTTATTAATATTTTTTCTGTTGTAATAACCAATTATTCGTTGCAATAATAATCTTTGTTCTATTAATATAATTTCGGTTGTCAAGAATAAAACATTGGTTGTTACAATCAAAAATCGATCATATGGTACAATAATGAAAATTTAAAATAGGTTACCACAACTAACCGAGTGTCAATGAAAAAAAGAATCTTAATTCGATTGATACAACCATCGATTTAGTTGCAAGCATTTTCATTTGATTGTATCCATGTTATTATTGTTGTTTCAACTATTTATTTATACTTTTTGTTGCTAGTACTATTTATTTATTGTTACAATCGAATTCCAACCAATTATTTTCAGGGGTGAAGCAAATTTTGCCCCATACAACTGCAGCAGAACTTTTGATAACGAGTGTCACGGCTCAGAAATCATGATCCAGTATGTGTGCTGCCAATTTTAATACATATTTATACACCGCCATGTATAAAACTACTTGTTTCTATTATAATATAGAAACAAAATGGTCTTGAAGCCGGGAGAGTATCCTAGTTAGAATCACATTCCATAAAATATTAAAAAATTAATAGATCTCAATTATTTTGTTTTGTAATTTGTTCGCCTTGACACCTGAAATAGAAGCTAATTATAATATTATTACATATGTAAACATAAATCCCACAACTCCGAAAATAAATTCGAAAATCCCCCAAAAAAGGTTATTTTTGGTTTTTCCCCAAGATCAGTTATACAGGTTTGCCGCCGGGAAGGTATACTACTTTGTTTTGCCGCCATTTTGGTAAACATTAGTCTTGACAGTTCATATTTGGCAGTCGTGAAGTAGAGACGTGGCAAATTTATTATGGAAAAATATTCGATAAACCAACGTGTTTTAATCGTTAAAACATGTAAAACATGACATCCCCGATTTTCATGAAAAAATCATAATGAGTGCCGAGGCACATTTTCATTTGAATGGATATGTGAATAAACCGAATAGTCGGTTCTGGGCAATGGAAAACTCTCAAATTAATCATCAGTCACCTTTGCATCCATTAAAAGTGACAGTCTGGTGTGTAATTTGGTCAGGAGGAATCATTGGACCTTACTTCTATCAAAATGAAAACTGTTAATGGGGGCGATATTGTGATATGATTGAAAACTTTTTAACGCCAGAACTGCATGCTTTAAGCTTGATGAACATGTGGCATCAACAAGACGGTGCCACATCGCATACAGCCAGGATTACAATGGAAACAAACAAAGTAGTATACCTTCCCGACGGACACCCTGTACTAACAGCCGGGCACAAAATTCCCTTTGCAGTTTTTCGTATAACACATTACTACATATAAAAATGGTAAAGGTTCTCATATCCTACACCCAGGAAAATAATTGGTTGGAATTCGATTGTAACAATAAACCAGTAAGGAAAGGCTTAAGTCGGGCGGTGCCGACTATATAATACCCTACACCACTCTCGTAATATTGAATAACTCTGATATATAAATTTTGTAATTCATGTATAAATTATTTACATAAATTTACTTTTGGGACATTTTATACTTAAATAATACCCTGTACCACAGTGTGGTGTAGGGTATAAAAACGATTGGATCTAAAGAGCCAAATCGGATGAAACATATATATGGGAGCTATAGCTAAATCTTTACCGATTTTCTTCAAATTCGGCAATGTTGGTTCATGAATCAAGAAACTCTACCATTCTAAATTTCAAAATGATTGGATGTAAAATACAGCTTCTTCAGAACTAAAGAGCAAAATCGGACGAAACATATATATGGGAGCTATAGCTAAATCTTAACCGATTTTCTTCAAATTCGGTAGTGTTGGTTCATGGATCAAGAAACTCTACCATTCTAAATTTCAAAATGATTGGATGTAAAATACAGCTTCTTTAGGACTAAAGGGCAAAATCGGACGAAACATATATATGGGAGCCGATTTTCATGAAAAAATCATAATGAGTGCCGAGGCACATTTTCATTTGAATGGATATGTGAATAAACCGAATAGTCGGTTCTGGGCAATGGAAAACTCTCAAATTAATCATCAGTCACCTTTGCATCCATTAAAAGTGACAGTCTGGTGTGTAATTTGGTCAGGAGGAATCATTGGACCTTACTTCTATCAAAATGAAAACTGTTAATGGGGGCGATATTGTGATATGATTGAAAACTTTTTAACGCCAGAACTGCATGCTTTAAGCTTGATGAACATGTGGCATCAACAAGACGGTGCCACATCGCATACAGCCAGGATTACAATGGAAACAAACAAAGTAGTATACCGTCCCGACGGACACCCTGTACTAACAGCCGGGCACAAAATTCCCTTTGCAGTTTTTCGTATAACACATTACTACATATAAAAATGGTAAAGGTTCTCATATCCTACACCCAGGAAAATAATTGGTTGGAATTCGATTGTAACAATAAACCAGTAAGGAAAGGCTTAAGTCGGGCGGTGCCGACTATATAATACCCTACACCACTCTCGTAATATTGAATAACTCTGATATATAAATTTTGTAATTCATGTATAAATTATTTACATAAATTTACTTTTGGGACATTTTATACTTAAATAATACCCTGTACCACAGTGTGGTGTAGGGTATAAAAACGATTGGATCTAAAGAGCCAAATCGGATGAAACATATATATGGGAGCTATAGCTAAATCTTTACCGATTTTCTTCAAATTCGGCAATGTTGGTTCATGAATCAAGAAACTCTACCATTCTAAATTTCAAAATGATTGGATGTAAAATACAGCTTCTTCAGAACTAAAGAGCAAAATCGGACGAAACATATATATGGGAGCTATAGCTAAATCTTAACCGATTTTCTTCAAATTCGGTAGTGTTGGTTCATGGATCAAGAAACTCTACCATTCTAAATTTCAAAATGATTGGATGTAAAATACAGCTTCTTTAGGACTAAAGGGCAAAATCGGACGAAACATATATATGGGAGCTATAGCTAAATCTTAACCGATTTTCTTCAAATTCGGTAGTGTTGATTCATGGATCAAGAAACTCTACCATTCTAAATTTCAAAATGATTGGATGTAAAATACAGCTTCTTCAGGACTAAAGAGCAAAATCGGACGAAACATATATATGGGAGCTATAGCATAATCTTAACCGATTTTCTTCAACTTCGGCAATGTTGGTTCATGGATCAAGAAACTGTACCATTCTAAATTTCAAAACGATTGGATGTAAAATACAGCTTTTATAGGACTAAATGGCCAAATCGGACGAAACATATATATGGGAGCTATAGCTAAATCTTAACCGATTTTTTTCAAATTCGGTAGTGTTGGTTCATGGATCAAGAAACTCTACCATTCTAAATTTCAAAACGATTGGATGTAAAATACATCTTCTATAGGACTAAAGGGCCAAATCGGACGAAAGATATATATGGGAGCTATATCTAAATCTGAACCGATTTCAACCAAATTTAATAGCGATTTTAACAGTCGCGAAATACTCTCAACTGCAAACTTTCAGAACGATCGGAGTGAAATTGCGACCTGTAGTCGACGAACAACTTTACATGGACAGACGGACGGACGGACATCGTTAAATCGACTCAGCTAGTGATTCTGAGTCGATCGGTATACTTTAAGGTGGGTCTAGCAGTGTTATTTTCAGGTGTTACAAACATCTGCCGTGAAACAAACTTATAATACCCTGTACCACAGTGTGGTGTAGGGTATAAAAAATAGTACTAGCAACAAAAAGTATATTGCCTACACCGTCTGTCGGTTGTATTTATATATAATTAGTTGAAGCAACAATAATTACATGGATACGATCAAATGAAAATGCTTGCAACTAAATCGATGGTTGTATCAATCGAATTAAGATTGTTTTTTTCATTGACACTCGGTCAGTTGTGGTAACCAATTTTAAATTTTCATTATAGTACCATATGATCGATTTTCGGTTGTGAATCGATCTCACATCGAATTTCTGATGTGTGTGTGTTTTATTCTTGACATCAGAAATTGTATCAATAGACCAAAGATTATTATTGCAACGAATAATTGGTTACTACAACAGAAAAATATTAATAAATAATCGTTTATTGGTTATCCCAATCATTTCCCAAATTTAGAAAAGTTAAAAATATTTTGGGAAATACAACCGAAAGATTGGTTGCTGTTCTTTTGCTGATACATGACTAACAAAAAATAAAATTACTTGACATAAAAAACATTTTGTTCAAGAACGGTATAGGTAATCAAAAATAATCTCGTGTGGATAACAATGTGTGGAATGTAGAATATCTTGTGCAAAATGTTTTACATACATAAAAATAAAAGCAACAATCATGAAATTGAAAGCATAGGGTTAAGCGATATTTGCACAAAAGTTTTGTGTTTTTTTTTTCGTGTACTAAAATGTGTGTCAAATATTTCCACATCTCATAATAGTGATGAATTTTGAAAATGGGATTTTTAATTTTGTTATGAATTGTTTTGTTTTTTGTTCAATAAATAAAATAAAAATCAATGACAACTGACAAAAAAAAAAGACAAAAAATCTGATTTTTGAGAAAATATAACTTCAAATTGCAATAACTTTTGTCCTATTGGGTATATTTGCATATAGGAAATTTTATTGACAATGTAGATGTTTTTAAGCGGATAAAATCGGTGTATATTCTGCTTCGATATTTACGAAATACTAGTACAGGGTCGGGGGAAATAATAAAAATAAAATAATCAAATGCAGATATCTCAGTGACTATACAAGAAAACTGTTTTATGAGTCAAAGACGAAAGTTACTCGCGCTTAAACATTTTGTTCACCCGAGGTTGCCAACTTTGAGCCCCTGTATAGCACAGGGTGCCCAAACCCAAAACTTAACTTCTCTAATACCTCTTCTACAGACCAGAAGAGGAATTTGCTTTATATTTTAGACATGTATTTTTCTTTTTCCGATTACTTTACTGAATTAACTTAGTTCTAATTAAGATTGCTAAAAAAAAGTACATTTTCCGACCGAAATTCAAATGGCCGTAACTTTTGTCTGAGTTGGTGTATCTTAGCGTTATTACAGAATTTTGAAGAAAATTGTATTATTTAGAAAATATTCTTGTTAATTCGCAAATGTCGGTTTGAAACGATTCGGCGTATATTTGGATCTAATATTAACAAAATGCTAGGAGAGGATCGGGGAAATAGTCAAAAAATCAATTTTCAAATGCAAACAGAAATGTAATAGCGCCATAAAATATTTAAAAATCAACATATTTCAATGAAATATGTTGTAGTTTGTAGGTCTTGACTTCACAAATCGAGAGTAATTCACAAATCATTGTATTTCCAAAAGTCAATCCCACAATTCTCAAAATAATTTTGAAAATCCCTAAAAATAGGATTTTTTGGTTTTTTTCCCTATATCTACTATACTAAAAGCCGGGTTTCAGATTCCCTTTGCAGTTCAACTTACAACACCTTACCACATATAAATATGCCAAAAGTTTTGCCAGTTTAGCTTTGCAATTGGAGAAAATGTGGCTTACTTTTGAAATTTGTGTAAAAAACTGTGTCAATTGGAGAAGCTTGGTAACAATACCAGTAAATATTCTTGACCCGTTCTTTTTTTGAGAGCATACCTTTCCTTTAAGATGATAGTAAATATGTTATACATTTTTTAACTAACTTCTTCTAAAACTCAAAAATGTTTATATTATTACAAAATACTAGCACAGGGTCGGGGAAAAAATTAAAAATTCAATTTTCAAATACAGATATCTCGGTAACTATACAAGATAGCTGTTAGGTGCAAAAAGCCTTTTGTAGACCTCGGTTATTAGAATACACACAATTATTAATCGGACGGAAAAGACGAAAGTTGCACGCGCTTAAACATTTTGTTCAACCGAGGTAGCCAATTTTGAGGCCCTGCAGCTCCGCCCCTGTATACCACAGGGGGCCCAAACTAAAAACTTAACTTCTCTAATACCTCTTCTACAAACATGCCCAGTTTGGTCGTAATCGGTTGTCTGCTTAAGAAACGGCCGAATTATTTCCCTTTTTTTTGGATTCCTCCCACTGTGCATCGTTGGGTGCTCTCTTGCATGTAGCTAGCATGGTGGTCATACAGGCCGAGAAGGCCGCCTCGGAGACTTCCGGACACCAGAGTGGCCCATTGTATTGGCATTCTGCAAACTCGCTCTCTCCAATTCATCTCGGCCACACATCATCCGTAGTGACTTTGGTTTCACTAAAATGTCTACACCGCGAGCTAGATTTGCGTTAGCATCCAATTTCTCTATTAACATCACAAATTGTTGTTTTGCGGTGATTTTAACCATCATTAAACCTACAAACATGCGAAAAAATATGTAATGTTGAAAATATGATAAAAAAAAACAACTGAAGTTGTCGGTAGTTGCCATCCGTAATGTAACTTTGGCAACTTACAACGCAATGGTTGCAATCCATAATCGACCCATAAAATTAGGATTGGACATCTAGAGTCTAAGATAGATTTTAAATAGGTGCCCCAACAGTTGTATTGGACTTACGATTAGCAGATGAAACAACAACAACAACAAGGCCGCACTGGAGGTAATATAGCATGTTCTCAATGTTCGAGTCTATAAAGCCAGATAAGGCTATGACTGAGCAAAATGATCATCGTTGATGACTTTTCTATACAAAATGATCATCGTTGATGGCTTTTCTAAACAAACAGATCATCGTTGATGACTTTTCTATACAAACAGATCATCGTTGATGACTTTTCTATACTAAAAGATCCTCGTTGATGACTTTTCTATACGAAAAGATCCTCGTTGATGACTTTTCTATCGAAAAGATCATCGTTGATGACTTTTCTATACGAAATAATCATCATTGACGACTTTTCTATACGAAAAGATCATCGTTGATGACTTTTCTATGCGAAAAGATCATCGTTGATGACTTTTCTATACGAAAAGATCATCGTTGATGACTTTTCTATACGAAAAGATCATCGGTGATGACTTTTCTATACGAAAAGATCATCGGTGATGACTTTTCTATACGAAAAGATCATCGCTGATGACTTTTCTATACGAAAAGATCATCGCTGATGACTTTTCTATACGAAAAGATCATCGCTGATGACTTTTCTATACGAAAAGATCATCGCTGATGACTTTTCTATACGAAAAGATCATCGTTGATGACTATTCTATACGAAAAGATCATCGTTGATGACTTTTCTATACGAAAAGATCATCGTTGATGACTTTTCTATACGAAAAGATCATCGTTGATGACTTTTCTATACGAAAAGATCATCGTTGATGACTTTTCTATACGAAAAGATCATCGTTGATGACTTTTCTATACGAAAAGATCATCGTTGATGACTTTTCTATACGAAAAGATCATCGTTGATGACTTTTCTATACGAAAAGATCATCGTTGATGACTTTTCTATACGAAAAGATCATCGTTGATGACTTTTCTATACGAAAAGATCATCGTTGATGACTTTTCTATACGAAAAGATCATCGTTGATGACTTTTCTATACGAAAAGATCATAGTTGATGACTTTTCTATACGAAAAGATCATCGTTGATGACTTTTCTATACGAAAAGATCATCGTTGATGACTTTTCTATACGAAAAGATCACCGTTGATGACTTTTCTATACGAAAAGATCATCGTTGATGACTTTTCTATACGAAAAGATCATCGTTGATGACTTTTCTATACGAAAAGATCATCGTTGATGACTTTTCTATACGCAAAGATCATCGTTGATGACTTTTCTATACGAAAAGATCATCGTTGATAACTTTTCAATACGAGAAGATCATCGTTGATGACTTTTCTATACGAAAAGATCATCGTTGATAACTATTCTATACGAGAAGATCATCGTTGATGACTTTTCTATACGAAAAGATCATCGTTGATGACTTTTCTATACGAAAAGATCATCGTTGATGACTTTTCTATACGAAAAGATCATCGTTGATGACTTTTCTATACGAAAAGATCATCGTTGATGACTTTTCTATACGAAAAGATCATCGTTGATGACTTTTCTATACGAAAAGATCATCGTTGATGACTTTTCTATACGAAAAGATCATCGTTGATGACTTTTCTATACGAAAAGATCATCGTTGATGACTTTTCTATACGAAAAGATCATCGTTGATGACTTTTCTATACGAAAAGATCATCGTTGATGACTTTTCTATACGAAAAGATCATCGTTGATGACTTTTCTATACGAAAAGATCATCGTTGATGACTTTTCTATACGAAAAGATCATCGTTGATGACTTTTCTATACGAAAAGATCATCGTTGATGACTTTTCTATACGAAAAGATCATCGTTGATGACTTTTCTATACGAAAAGATCATCGTTGATGACTTTTCTATACGAAAAGATCATCGTTGATGACTTTTCTATACGAAAAGATCATCGTTGATGACTTTTCTATACAAAATGATCATCGTTGATGACTTTTCTATACGAAAAGATCATCGTTGATGACTTTTCTATACGAAAAGATCATCGTTGATGACTTTTCTATACGAAAAGATCATCGTTGATGACTTTTCTATACGAAAAGGTCATCGTTGATGACTTTTCTATACGAAAAGATCATCGTTGATGACTTTTCTATACGAAAAGATCATCGTTGATGACTTTTCTATACGAAAAGATCATCGTCGATGACTTTTATATACGAAAAGATCATCGTTGATGACTTTTCTATACGAAAAGATCATCGTCGATGACTTTTCTATACGAAAAGATCATCGTTGATGACTTTTCTATACGAAAAGATCATCGTTGATGACTTTTCTATACAAAATGATCATCGTTGATGACTTTTCTATACGAAAAGATCATCGTTGATGACTTTTCTATACGAAAAGATCATCGTTGATGACTTTTCTATACGAAAAGATCATCGTTGATGACTTTTCTATACGAAAAGATCATCGTTGATGACTTTTCTATACGAAAAGATCATCGTTGATGACTTTTCTATACGAAAAGATCATCGTTGATGACTTTTCTATACGAAAAGATCATCGTTGATGACTTTTCTATACGAAAAGATCATCGTTGATGACTTTTCTATACGAAAAGATCATCGTTGATGACTTTTCTATACGAAAAGATCATCGTTGATGACTTTTCTATACGAAAAGATCAACGTTGATGACTTTTCTATACAAAATGATCATCGTTGATGACTTTTCTATACGAAAAGATCATCGTTGATGACTTTTCTATACGAAAAGATCATCGTTGATGACTTTTCTATACGAAAAGATCATCGTTGATGACTTTTCTATACGAAAAGATCATCGTTGATGACTTTTCTATACGAAAAGATCATCGTTGATGACTTTTCTATACGAAAAGATCATCGTTGATGACTTTTGTATACGAAAAGATCATCGTTGATGACTTTTGTATACGAAAAGATCATCGTTGATGACTTTTCTATACGAAAAGATCATCGTTGATGACTTTTCTATACGAAAAGATCATCGTTGATGACTTTTCTATACGAAAAGGTCATCGTTGATGACTTTTCTATACGAAAAGATCATCGTTGATGACATTTCTATACGAAAAGATCATCGTCGATGACTTTTCTATACGAAAAGATCATCGTTGATGACTTTCTATACGATGACTTTCTATATCGTTGATGACTTTTCTATACGAAAAGATCATCGTTGATGACTTTTCTATACGAAAAGATCATCGTTGATGACTTTTCTATACGAAAAGATCATCGTTGATGACTTTTCTATACGAAAAGATCATCGTTGATGACTTTTCTATACGAAAAGATCATCGCTGATGCATTTTCTATACGAAAAGATCATCGTTGATGACTTTTCTATACGAAAAGATCATCGTTGATGACTTTTCTATACGAAAAGATCATCGTTGATGACTTTTCTATACGAAAAGATCATCGTTGATGACTTTTCTATACGAAAAGATCATCGCTGATGCATTTTCTATACGAAAAGATCATCGTTGATGACTTTTGTATACGAAAAGATCATCGTTGATGACTTTTCTATACGAAAAGATCATCGTTGATGACTTTTCTATACGAAAAGATCATCGTTGATGACTTTTCTATACGAAAAGGTCATCGTTGATGACTTTTCTATACGAAAAGATCATCGTTGATGACATTTCTATACGAAAAGATCATCGTCGATGACTTTTCTATACGAAAAGATCATCGTTGATGACTTTCTATACGATGACTTTCTATATCGTTGATGACTTTTCTATACGAAAAGATCATCGTTGATGACTTTTCTATACGAAAAGATCATCGTTGATGACTTTTCTATACGAAAAGATCATCGTTGATGACTTTTCTATACGAAAAGATCATCGTTGATGACTTTTCTATACGAAAAGATCATCGCTGATGCATTTTCTATACGAAAAGATCATCGTTGATGACTTTTCTATACGAAAAGATCATCGTTGATGACTTTTCTATACGAAAAGATCATCGTTGATGACTTTTCTATACGAAAAGATCATCGTTGATGACTTTTCTATACGAAAAGATCATCGTTGATGACTTTTCTATACGAAAAGATCATCGTTGATGACTTTTCTATACGAAAAGATCATCGTCGATGACTTTTCTCTACGAAAAGATCATCGTCGATGACTTTTCTATACGAAAAGATCATCGTCGATGACTTTTCTATACGAAAAGATCATCGTCGATGACTTTTCTATATGAAAAGATCATCGTCGATGACTTTTCTATACGAAAAGATCATCGTCGATGACTTTTCTATACGAAAAGATCATCGTCGATGACTTTTCTATACGAAAAGATCATCGTCGATGACTTTTCTATACGAAAAGATCATCGTCGATGACTTTTCTATACGAAAATATCATCGTTGATGACTTTTCTATACGAAAAGATCATCGTTGATGACTTTTCTATACGAAAAGATCATCGTTGATGACTTTTCTATACGAAAAGATCATCGTTGATGACTTTTCTATACGAAAAGATCATCGTTGATGACTTTTCTATACGAAAAGATCATCGTTGATGACTTTTCTATACAAAATGATCATCGTTGATGACTTTTCTATACGAAAAGATCATCGTTGATGACTTTTCTATAAGAAAAGATCATCGTTGATGACTTTTCTATACGAAAAGATCATCGTTGATGACTTTTCTATACGAAAAGATCATCGTTGACGACTTTTCTAGACGAAAAGATCATCGTTGATGACTTTTCTATACGAAAAGATCATCGCTGATGCATTTTCTATACGAAAAGATCATCGCTGATGCATTTTCTATACGAAAAGATCATCGTTGATGACTTTTCTATACGAAAAGGTCATCGTTGATGACTTTTCTATACGAAAAGATCATCGTTGATGACTTTTCTATACGAAAAGATCATCGTTGATGACTTTTCTATACGAAAAGGTCATCGTTGATGACTTTTCTAGACGAAAAGATCATCGTTGATGACTTTTCTATACGAAAAGATCATCGTTGATGATTTTTCTATACGAAAAGATCATCGTTGATGACTTTTCTATACGAAAAGATCATCGTTGATGACTTTTCTATACGAAAAGATCATCGTTGATGACTTTTCTATACGAAAAGATCATCGTTGATGACTTTTCTATACGAAAAGATCATCGTTGATGACTTTTCTATACGAAAAGATCATCGTTGATGACTTTTCTATACGAAAAGATCATCGTTGATGACTTTTCTATACGAAAAGATCATCGTTGATGACTTTTCTATACGAAAAGATCATCGTTGATGACTTTTCTATACGAAAAGATCATCGTTGATGACTTTTCTATACGAAAAGATCATCGTTGATGACTTTTCTATACGAAAAGATCATCGTTGATGACTTTTCTATACGAAAATATCATCGTTGATGACTTTTCTATACGAAAAGATCATCGTTGATGACTTTTCTATACGAAAAGATCATCGTTGATGACTTTTCTATACGAAAAGATCATCGTTGATGACTTTTCTATACGAAAAGATCATCGTTGATGACTTTTCTATACGAAAAGATCATCGTTAACGACTTTTCTATACGAAAAGATCATCGTTGATGACTATTTTTAAACGAAAAGATTATCGTTGATGATTTTTCTATCCGAAAAGATCCTAAACCTAGCAGCACAAGTGGAGACAATGTAAAGCCAGGAGTGAATTAAAGAATTTTGTTACTTTAAAAATAGTAATTTCAAACAGTTTATTTTTACTCAAAGCATTATAATCAAAATAAATCATTATAAATATTTTTTTTATAAAATGGCGACTCTTCTGATATGGCACTTTATTTATTTTTTTCAACACGTCCCTTAGGCCACTTACATATTTATCTAAAATAAGCGGAAAATACAATTTTTTTTATTTTATTTTTGTTGATTGCTTTTGTGTCGCTTTAAAATCCCCATCCGAAGATTTTTTGTGAATACAAATTAATAATTTTCACCTTATATATATAACTTTTGTAATTTGTGTAATAATGGGTTACACCCTTTAGAATATGAATTAATATATATGTAAGCATGGCATATATTTGGGTAATTCCACGACAAATCGACGGTCTCCAAAAAATGTCAGGTTTGATTTTTCCCATTTCTTTATATTTTTTAGTACACCTGAAGAAACGCTTTGTGGATTTTTTTGAGATTTTTCCGATAACTAGTTCAGAAGTTATCTATAATTAAAAAAATTGTTACGATATCACTCGGTGTATTGGGTTTTTGGTCATAACTTCCGATTTGAAACATCTTTTTTTTGAAATGTTGGCATTTTTAGGTACTTTATAGAAAAAATTTAGAAAAAATATTAAAAAAATGTGTGTGTACGATTTTAAAGTTTTACAATTTAAATGTCATTTTTTAAATTGTTTGCATTCTCCGATTTTTGCGATTTTTTATATTCTAAACTTCTATTAATTCGCTAACATATTTGCTTTAGATGGAAGTGGGCCTAAAATTATTTATATATATTTTTTAATTTTTTAAAATTTAAAAAAAAAAATTCGCTGCTAGTCACTGTGCTTGTGACTTGAAGGCTTCGGACTAGATGTTCCAGCCCAATACACAAAATAAAGGAGACACTTCCGGAAGTATTTCCCCCAAAACACCCGCCACCCCCTCTGATCCCCTTAACCCTGATAATCTCCCTACTAAATAACTATATATCAAAAGTAGTAGAAATTTATGGATTTGTTAGGTGAAGTATTCGACAGAAAGATTCCTTGTAAAAAATTACTATAGGTGCCGACAATACACTTTTATGGCAATACAACGATTTTTTTAATATATCGTATTTATTGGTTATGCATTGAGTTTTGTTTGGTCCTGAAATGTTCCTTTCAAAAACAAGCAATAAATACGATATATTAAAAAACCGTTGATTTTCCATAAAAGTGTGTTTTGGGCACCTATAGTGTTTCTTTACAATGCAACTTTTGTCGAATACATCTCCTAAAAATCTATCGATTTCAACTACTTTTGATACATAGTTATTTTTGGACGGAGATTATCAGTGGTAAGGGTTCAGCGGGTGTGGCGGTTGTTTTAAAAGAAATACTCCCTGAGGTGTCTCCTTTATTTTGTTCTTTGGCGTGGAACATCTAGTCCGAAGCCTTCAAGTCAAAGGCACAGTGGCTAGAAGCGATTAAAATTTTAAAAAATTAAAAAAAATATATAAATAATTGTAGGCCCACTTCCATCCAAGCTTAATATGAGAATTAATATTAGTTTAAAATATAAAAAATTCGCAAAAATTCAAACAATTAAAAAATCGCACACACAATTTTTTTTAATATGTTTCTTTTTTCTGAAAACTACTCGAAAATACCAACATTAAAAAAAAGATTTTTCAAATCGGGCCATAACTTAAGAAGTTATGACCAAATCCCAGATACACAGAGTGATATCTTTACGATTTTTTAAATATCGATAGCTTCTGAACGAGTTATCGGAAAAATCCCACAAAGCTTTTCTACGGGGTACTGGAGAATATAAAAAAATGGGAAAAATCAAAACCGAAATTTTTTTTAAAACCCTCGATTTGTCGTGGAATTCCCCATTTACACGGAGAAAAATTGTCGGGAAACAAGATATGTTTGGGAGGAGAATTGATCAAAAAATTACATATATGTCTGTAATGAAAGTAAGTAATTTGTACAATAATAATAACTATATAGGATATATTGGGATTTATCATTAAATATTGTTATTACATTGTTTCTTGATTATTTATCTAAATTTACACAGACGTATAATTGTTTTAAAATTCCTTCCTCAAACGTTTTAATTCGCGAAATTTTTCTCCATGTATTTTAAGAATAATAATTAATATAAAGCATTATAAGCTAATTCTCAAAGGTACAATTGTAGCTCCACCACTACTATACCATGATTACTTTGCGCATTTCATTTTAAAAATATTTCAATTACTTAGACTAAATAATGCATGCATGCAAAACTAATGCCAACAAAGTCAAATAACATGAGTAGGAAATCACTTTCGCTCCATCTTCGAAGGCATCAATAACGGGTATAAATTTTTGCCGAACTGCACGATAGACGGGGCCACCGTTGGCTGGGCGATGCATTGTCGAAAACCTGTGACTCAACTGGGATCCATCGACTGCCTTGAGGTAACGAAATCGTTCCACCTACGAGTAAAAAAAAATTGAAAAAAAAAAACATTAAAAATTCTTCAGGTTTTGCAGTGCAATGCAGATGCGAGGGTAGCACAGCCATACCAATTTCGAGGCTATGCGAATGGGTCTAATAAACTGCATCCATATAACAGTTTCACTGCAGGACGCTGTTCCTATTGAACCACTATAGATAAAATAGCTGTGTATAAAATCCGGCAGAAATCCCTTCAGATTCAGGGATTCCATTTTTGTAGACGATTGTGGTTCACGGATATTCGTCAAAAAATCGGTAAAGTAATCGAAAAAATTATTCACATGGTCAGCGATCTGTAAAATGAGAACAAAATATGGTTTTCAATTTTAATAAATATTTTTATCTTTATTTATTTATATTAATACTCGTAGCAATACAATGGTAAATGTATATGTTATTATTATTGTTAAGCTTAACGGCTGAGATTTCACAGCGACTGAGCAAAAGCCAAAAATAATAAGATATGTCATCCCGGCGCGAGTAAGTTGTCAGTTACGAACGAATAGAAATTTCAACGAGTAGGACTTCAAAGAGCGAGGTTTTCAGCGGATTTCGGACCGATTTACCCAAATTTTTTGTAATTGTCACAATTAAAAATCCAGTAAGGAAAGGCTAAAGTCGGGCGGTGCCGACTCTATAATACCCTACACCACTCTCGTAATATTGAATAACTCTGATATATAAATTTTGTAATTCATGTATAAATTGTTTACATAAATTTACTTTTGGGACATTTTATACTTAAATAATTCCCTGTACCACAGTGTGGTGTAGGGTATAAAAACGATTGGATCTAAAGAGCCAAATCGGATGAAACATATATATGGGAGCTATAGCTAAATGTTTACCGATTTTCTTCAAATTCGGCAATGTTGGTTCATGAATCAAGAAACTCTACCATTCTAAATTTCAAAATGATTGGATGTAAAATAGAGCTTCTATAGAACTAAAGGGCCAAATCGGACGAAACATATATATGGGAGCTATAGCTAAATCTTAACCGATTTTCTTCAAATTCGGTAGTGTTGGTTCATGGATCAAGAAACTATACCATTCTAAATTTCAAAATGATTGGATGTAAAATACAGCTTCTTCAGGACTAAAGAGCAAAATCGGACGAAACATATATATGGGAGCTATAGCTAAATCTTAACCGATTTTCTTCAAATTCGGCAATGTTGGTTCATGGATCAAGAAACTCTACCATTCTAAATTTCAAAACGATTGGATGTAAGAGCAAAATCCGACGAAACATATATATGGGAGCTATAGCTAAATCTTAACCGATTTTCTTCAAATTCGGTAGTGTTGGTTCATGGATCAAGAAACTCTACCATTCTAAATTTCAAAACGATTGGATGTAAAATACAGCTTTTATAGGACTAAATGGCCAAATCGGACGAAACAAACAAATTCGGCAATGTTGGTTCATGAATCAAGAAACTCTACCATTCTAAATTTCAAAATGATTGGATGTAAAATATAGCTTCTATAGAACTAAAGGGCCAAATCGGACGAAACATATATATGGGAGCTATAGCTAAATCTTAACCGATTTTCTTCAAATTCGGCAGTGTTGGTTCATGGATCAAGAAACTCTACCATTCTAAATTTCAAAATGATTGGATGTAAGAGCAAAATCGGACGAAACATATATATGGGAGCTATAGCTAAATCTTAACCGATTTTCTTCAAATTCGGTAGTGTTGGTTCATGGATCAAGAAACTCTACCATTCTAAATTTCAAAATGATTGGATGTAAGAGCAAAATCGGACGAAACATATATATGGGAGCTATAGCGAAATCTTAACCGATTTCAACCAAATTCAATAGGGATCTTTACAGCTGTGAAATACTCTAAACTGCAAAATTTCAGAACGATCGGAGTGAAATTGCGACCTTTAGTCGACGAACAACTTTACATGGACAGACGGACGGACAGACATGGTTAAATCGACTCAGCTATTGATTCTGAGTCGATCGGTATACTTTAAGGTCTAGCTGTGTTATTTTCAGGTGTTACAAACATCTGCCGTGAAACAAACTTATAATACCCTGTACCACAGTGTGGTGTAGGGTATAAAAACGAAAAAATATGAAACAAAATTTTTTTGAATTTCCCTAACATTTACAAAATGGCTCATAACTTTTACATCTATCAATAGATTTTTTTTCAAATAGACAGTGTTTTCTCCTTTAGCATGCTGGCTTTTTAAAAATGTAATAAAATAATTTATTCGAATTTTTTTCTATTTTTTATGGTTTTTTTTGTACCAGGAAAAAGTGTTTAAAAAAAAAAACCATTTTTTTCTCATATTTTTGACGACTGTTACTAAACCAAAGATTCTACATGAAAGCGATATTAGCAGCATATGTAGCCCTCATAATTCCCTTTAATTTGAGGCATAACACTGCTCAATAAGGCTTATACTAGAAATATTATGGTCCAAATACTGAATGTACTTTCCATGAAAGCTGGAATTCAAAAAAAAAGTTTTAAAAAAAATTACAATAAAATTCAAAAAAAGTTATAAAAAAAAATTTACCATAAATTTTTTTTTTAATATTTTTTTCGTGTTTGTGACTCCTAGTTGCACCAGAAACTGTTATCCACTTCCCTTGGAAAAAAAATTTTGTTGCATAGTGTAGTCAATCCTGAATTCAAAAACTGTCCTTGACTGTTGCGGATTTCTTAACGAGATGACTGAACAGTACAATATTCACCTGATATTAGTGTTGGGCCACATGGACATACCAGTAGAGTTATGTAGTTCGTTAACGAACTAGTTCAATTGAACGGGTCGCCTTACTGCACGGTACGAACTAGTTCACACAACTCGTTCATTTCAGCTCAGTAGTTTATCATGTCTGTTTTCTTCAACCATGTCATTTCGTTCTCTCCTCTCAGCTGTTATGTGTTGTTTCCGTTTGATAATTTGTATGTCGTCCTGAATCTAGGATTCTACCTAAACAATCGCGTTTGTATATTCAACTCATTCCAATCAGATTCCTTTAATAGCGGCTGATTTGAACTGGTGATCTACTAAACGAAATAAGCTGTTGAACTAAAGAGGTGTAGATTTAATGTGAGCTGGAGCTGTTGAATTAAAATGAGCTGCTGAACCAGAGGTCTGGTGAACTGAAGAGCTGTTGAACTAAAATGAGCTTGTGAACTAAATGAACGAACCTGAACCAACATGCTTACAATAAGGGCAAGTCTACAGAATCAGCCCTGCACGAACTTGTGAGCACTATCGAATCGTCCCTGCATTTCAAGGAATTCACCATGGTGGAATTTCTTGACATAGAAGGGGCTTTTAACAACATTCACTCAGATGCAGTAATTGCGGCACTGTCACATTTAAAAGGTAACTCTAGTTTGATTAGACTAATTCAAAGTCTGCTCAACAGAAGACGCATAACAGCATGTCTTGGGTCCACAACTCTAACAAGGTTTGTAAACAGAGGGACCCCACAAGGAGGAGTACTGTCTCCACTAATTTGGAACCTAGCGGTGAATGAAATCCTGCTAGATCTAGAACGTTGTGGCTGCAAGGTCTTGGCATATGCGGACGACGTGGCAATCGCTGTGAGTGGCAAATTCGAAAACGTCCTCCGAGACATTCTACAGGTGGCTCTGAACAAATTAGCTAGATGGGCCAGAAGCAGCGGTTTGGGCGTAAACCCAAACAAGACAGAATTGGTTCTCTTTACTAGGATGAATAAAGTCCCACATGTGGACCCTCCACCTCGGATAAATGGAACAGATATAGTCTTTTCTGAAAGTGCAAAATTGTTAGGAATAATTCTAGATAGAAAACTGTTATTTAGACTTAACGTATTGGAACGTGTAAGGAAGGCCAACGTCGCCTTATATTAATGCAAAAAGGCTGTAGCGTCGCGGTGGGGCCTCCCTCCTAAAATCGTCCACTGGATATATAGCAGTAGTTCGTCCTATACGGCATTGGGGTATGGTGGACGGCAACTGACAAACTAACCATCACCAACCTACTAACAAAGGTTCAGAGAACAGCCTACCTGAGCATAAGCGGAGCCTTAAGGACTACAGCGACCGAGTCTCTACAAGCCCTACTCCATATACTGCCGATTAATATTGTGGCGAGAGAAGTTGCAACCAAAGCGGCAATAAGATTAAACTGCCTATCAATGTGGAGGTACAAAAACTACGGTCACACGAGGATATTAAAGTGTAGTGCTATGGTAACCGACCGAGTGGACTATATACCAACTGTGTACACCTTCGAGAGAAATTACATCACTATGATTCCCGCCAGAGATGAATGGGTTGGAAGAATACCAGGTAATAGAAACCATCTCCACTTTTACACGGATGGTTCGAAGCTTGATGAAAAGGTTGGATTCGGAGTACACTGTGCAGAGCTTAGTTTGGATAGCTCACAGACTACCAGATACCTGCAGTGTCTATCAAGCCGAAATAATGGCAATATGGGAAGTAGCCAAGTGGCTGTGTCGCAACGTAGTAACCAACACTGGCGTTGTCATTTACTCGGACAGCCAGGCTGCCATCAATTCTCTGAAGGCAACATCCCTAAATGCACAAACAGCCCTCCACTGCCGCAGATCTCTTAACGAGATGGCTGAGCAGCTTAATATACACCTCATATGGGTGCCTGCGCATAGGGATATCCCGGGGAACTGCAAAGCCGATGAACTTGCTAGGAAAGGGACGACATTACAAATTCTCGAAGAATTTGCATATATTGGTGCGCCACTATCCACGTGCAAGCTTTGGCTTAGGCAAGAGACAATCAGGCAGTCCAACGAAAGATGGACAGAAATCGGCACCTGCAGAGTAGCTAGACAAATCTGGCCAAGGTATGACCTGAGAAGATTAAAATATCTCCTCGCACTAGAGAGGCAAAGATTGTCTACGTTAGTATTAGTTCTGACGGGACACTGATTGATCGGCGAACACGCCGACTTCTGCAGCAGCTGTGGAGATGAGGAAGAAGTGGAGAGCATTGAGCACTTGCTATGCCACTGCCCCGCTCTGAGCAAACGACGACTGGACATACTGGGGTCGGCTTTTCTAGGCAGCCTAACAGATCTTTCCAGTACCGATATTCGTAATATCGAAAAATTTGTATATCAAACAGGTTGGTTTCGATGAGGGGCATTTCAGCCCGTGGTAACACTAGGGACCTAAACTGGTCTATGTGAGCTTGTATAAAAAAAATACGGCTGCCACCCTAACCTAAATCTGAACCTTGGGTTTTGACTCTAATGACTTCTGCAGAAGCTGTGGAGATGAGGAAGAAGTGGAGAGCATTGAGCACTTGATATGCCACTGCCCCACTCTGAGTAAATGGCGACTGAACATACTGGGGTCGGCTTTTCTAGGCAGCCTAACAGATCTTTCCAGTACCGATATTCATTATATCGACAAATTTGTATATCAAACAGGTTGGTTTCGATGAGGGGCATTTCAGCCCGTGGTAACACTAGGGACCTAAACTGGTCTATGTGAGCTTGTATAAAAAATACGGCTGCCACCCCTAACCTAAAATGAACTGGACTGAAATGAGCGATCATTTTAAAGAACTAAAGTGTCCAATTCTGCATACCAGGGAACTGCAAATAGATGAACCTGCCAGACTTGGAACTACAAGGTAGGTCCCAAAATTAGCCAAGAAAATACAAAACATTTGGGAACATTTTTCTTATATTTCTCAACATAATCTCTATTTAGCTCAATACATTTTTTCCAGCGATTTTCAATAGCTTCCATACTCTGTTTATATAGTAAGAACTGTCTTGCTCCTGAAAATAGCCATCAACCGCAACCTCCACCTCATTGCTGGCAAAACTTTTAAGGTATTCAAGGATAAAAGTTCTACAGGACCTTTTTCGAAATCCTTTGTCCTGGTACACACGATCCTATTGCGTTTAATGTGAATGTTAATGTAATTTGTATTGTAGTTGACTTAAAGACATTTTTTTAAATGTCGAAGTTACACAAATTTCAGTCGGATTACTCGACCTAGTTTTTGCTTACTTATTATAAATATATTTTGATATTAAAAGTGTTACAGTCTTATCGATGTTGTGTGTTGTTACAAAACCTATTTAAAATTGTCCATTTACTTGTACTTATACATATATTAATAGCATTGTAATTCGTGCTGTAATTGTGTTGAGTGTTGCATTCGAAATGTTAAAACATATAGAAATGAGAAATAAATTCTCAAAGGTACGATTACGATATGCATTCATTTTACTTAAACTAAATACAAATTTATAATAAAAAGGAACACCGCCAAGGCATTCGATAACGAAATCAGTTTAGCATTACTATTCCAATCATAAACGAGAATTGTTCAAAGACTACTCGATAGACTTTTCCATTTTCTAGTGGATGGGTACGATGCAGATTTTCACTCAACAATGAACTATCAAAGGAGTGGCAGCCATAAAAACGTTCCAACTGTAAGAAAAATCGTTAGAACTTAAAAATATATATTTTTGTTTTTTTTGCAGCTTGTGTTGGACTATTACATACCACTGTGGGGGATATGGCAATAAAATCCATTAAGATGACATCTCCAATGCATGGCGGCATTGTCATTGAACCGATGTAAGTGTAATAGTCTGAAAACATCTCAGGCATCAAATGTAATAATGAAATGATTTCCATTGATGTAGACGACTGTGGTTCAGTGATGTTCTTGAGACCCGAAGAAAGTATTGTAAGCTTGGTCCATGTTTCCGTTGATCTATGGGGTAATAGGTACAGAGTAATTTTGGAGGGGTGGGGCAAGAAAATGTTATATAATTATTCAAATTGAAGGGACATGGTTTGTTTATATAAATAAGAATAAGAACAAAACATCCGCCCAGGAGAAAGTCGTCGGTATGGAGGGAAAAATGACCAAGTCAATATTCCACAGCCAACATATATATGCCTTCGTAATGTTTGTACTTATAGTTGGCAATACTATCTTATTTGAAGTTGTAGCCAACACAGACCTTAAATTATACAGATGTGCCGTCAGCGAGAAACGTCAAAATCTATCAGTTACGAACGAATAGGAATGAAATGTCACACGCGAAAAAACACTTTTCCGCGAACATAGTTTGAACTTTCTTTGCACTAATCAATTAATATTAATTTTTTAATTGTGACAATTACAAAAAATTCGGGAAAATAGGTCCGAAATCCGCGGAAAAACTCACTCTTTGAAGTCCTACTCGTTGAAATTTATATTCGTTCGTAACTGACAACTTACTCGCTCCGGGATGACATATCTTATTATTCATTATTTTTGGTAGCCAATAATTTAGATGTAGAACTGAAAATGGTTACAACAACCATTCTACGAGTACTCTTCTACCGATCAATTGATGGCAACAACAATTAAAGTAATGGATCTATCAATTACGTAAATTTGGTTGGAGAAAGTGTCGTTTGTGACAGCAAAATAGTTTTCTTTGTGCATTTTTTTTTATCAACATTTTAAAGCATGGTAAGAGAATATAATTGCCTTTACGTATGTATCTACACTCGTGGAAGCTATATGGATAATAAAAATTATAATATTCAAAAAAATCGGTCCAGGAGAAACCTTCATGCTCCAGTGGAGCGGGTTTCTTCAATCGTCCGACTATTCGTCCGCTCGTCTTGGTCAAATCCGACCACACGTGGTAAAAGTGGTAAAAATATCCCCCGTACTCATAACTGGTGCTACGGTGTGGGGAAATCGTTATGTCAGCTCGTTTTGACAAAGTTGGAGTCTGTTCAGGTTTCAACGCTTTTCAAAAAACAAAAAAAGAGTCACTTACCTGGACTAAGGTCGTCATAGACGCTTCCGAAACCACTGAGTCGGCTGAAAAAGCCACAACTGTGTTACCGGCTTTTTATAAAGCTAAAAGAATTAGATCACCTGATAAACCCCTGCCTTCGAAAAAGACAGGAGACCATAATGTCTCCATCAACAGGACTCTCACCAAGCCCTTCAATGAAGTGGCAAAGGAGAGTCTAGTGATGGCTGTTATAGACAGAAGCAGTGAGGATGGTAACATCCACAAGGAAAAATGGAGCCCTGTGCAAACGGTCATTTTGGCTCAATACTGTCCTCAGTGAGATGCCGGGGATGAGGGATAGCATAAGGGTAGAGTAAAGCTTTTAGATTTCGGTGATGCCAGATCTGTAGATGTAGGCTTCCAGAAGGCTGTTCTGGAAGCCTACATCCAACTAGCCCGGCACCTAGTTGGATGTTGTTGAAAACACAGCCAGCCAAGAACCCTCACCTGGTTTACAGAAGAATCATCCAACTGACTGGTTGACATACTCGAGGTAATAAAAAAATCCAATCCAGGTCTGCCGTCCCATAATTGGTGAATTAGCAAGATTAGAAGGCGGATGGTAAAAAACGCCAGGTCAATTTGATCCTTAATGCTGAATCCACCCTTACTTACGACAGGTAAATGGAACCCTGCGATATTGTTATAGTTTTGAAGGTATACCAGCGGGATATAGCTCCAATTGCAAAAGGTGAAGTATCCAGCGTGGTTGACACCCAGCCCTCCGGAATTGCGGAGTTACACACGTCCATAATTTCTGGAGCCTCAAACCCTAAAACAAAGGCTGTAACACCTTTATCAGAGAACAAGAGCCCGACTTCGGACACTGAGGAAAGTTTTATACTCCTTGAGGCATCTGATGGGGACATTGTTCTCGTTGATGCGGACGAGGATTTCGATAACAGCCTTGTTCGGGTGGAGGTCAATCTGTCGATTACCAATGAAGGTAAGAATTCTACAGATTAACCTCCATCGAGCTAAAGGAGCCTCCTCGGTTGTATGTATTGCAGTGCCTGTCCACAGGTGCAGGTGACATCTTCCTGATACCTTACGAAGTAAGAGGAAAGATGTGTGGTATCAGAACACATACATTTAAGCTACTTGTGGCCAACTCTGAGGGTACTCCAAGAACCTGCATTTTGGCCAGGAATGATCTAAGCATCTTTCTAAATTCAGTGTTGACTAATTTCAGTGTAAAGGCCCAACAACTGCTTGTCTGAAAATAGGCAATCGTATATATTGGGTGGTCTCCAGTTGCTCTGATGAGAGCAAGCTGAAAATTGAGGCAGATACGAATGATACTCGTAATCATCCTATCAATGGTAGCAGGGATACAAAAAATAGATGAGATTCACTGCTTGGATTTATTCTAACTACCAACCTTTAACATAGGCAATAAACATACAGGAAGTACTCGATGTCACGTTCACTTCTGACACGCTGTCAGAGAAAATTATTGTGTGGAATCTACTGGACGACCACTCATTCTTAGATCGCCATTATATACCTAAAAATGCCGTCCACAGAAATGTGGGAAAGACAAAATTACACCTGCATAATATTTTTTTTTTAGAAAAGGAATCAACTTTAAGCTTCTGCTTGAACCGAACGACATCTGAATAATCTGGGCGACCACATCACTTCATCATTCAATAGTTCCCTTTAAGAAGCCTGTCCACAGCCACGGTACAAGGGAAAAACTAAACCACAATTGTGGACTTCTCAGCTAAAGTCTAGGAAAAATACCTGCTAAAGGCTATCCAACAAGGCCAAAGCTACTGGGGGTCACTAATGACTGGGATGTCTATAAATATCAACTCAAAATCTACAGGAAGGAGCTTTGGAAAGTGCAAAGACTTTCTGGATATACATACCTACACAGAAATAAAAATGCCATACTAAATTCAAGTAAAAAATTCTTAATTTAAGCCTAAATCGTACATAAAAATTTAAGAACGTTCGTACTAAGTTTTTCTTAAAACAAGTATAAATCGGCTTAAATTGAAAAATCAAGCGCTGTAAGGTTTACAATAAGTTTTTAATGCTTGAAATCAAGTAAATATTTCTTGAAAGGGGAAATTAAGCCTAATATGGCTTAAAGTAAGAAAAAAGCTTACTTTAATATCTGAGAGACAGAACCATTATAGAGCACAATAAAATTACCCTGTCAACCGCTCTCATTCATGTGGTTGATTTTGGCTGACGCAACATCAAACACACACACGCATATAAATCGTCGAGATGTATATGTATAAACATTTGTGCGCAGCCATATCCAATTTGTTTCTCGCTCCAGCAGTGTTTCCAAATACATTACTTGGCGTGATTTTTTTGGATTTTAGTTTTTTGAAGTTGTTAATAATTCTTGTTCGTTTCGTTGATGCTATAATTCATATAATTATAATTATATAATATAATTATTATATAATTCATATTTAAATGGAATAAATGCAGCAAAACATTTACTTTTTCTGTCAAGCAATTGTATTTTGACATACCATTTTAAAAAATTGCATTCTTTGCACAGTGGCAAAAATATAGGAATAAAACGAACGAAAGCACAATAAATCTAGTATGATCAGGCTTACAACAACAACTGATCTGGTTTAAATCAAGTATTGGTTAGGCTTAAATCAGGAACTGATCATGCTTAAATCAAGTATTATCAGGCTTAAATCAAGTATTGGGCAAGCTTGATTCAATCAAAAATTTCTTCATTGAAGCCCGTTTCGCACTCAAATCAATCCGATAAAATTCTTATATCAATCGCTTTATGTTTGAAATAATAATTGTTCGGCTTAAAATCAAGCCTAATCAGGCTTAATAAGTGCTAAATTAAGAATTCAGGGCTTAAAAATACGTACTTGATTCAAGTATATTGTTCTTGGTTTAAGAAAATCCGTACTTAACGTACTTTTGACACCGCTACGGCTTCATTCAAGTACGGATTACAAAATTTTTTCTTTCTGTGTACACGGTGGAAGAGGAAAAGGTCTCAGATGCTGCAAGGCTGGGGAAGATATTATCCACAGCACCCTGTTCAGTGAGATAAGAGCTTTCTGCCTCTCTCTCCTACAAACTTTAACACTTGCTTGCTTTTAAAATAATTTCATACATTAATTTAAATTTAGACAGACGTCGCAGAATTTTTATAGGGAATATGTACGGTACGTTGAACATAACGAACGTGGTTCGACTAATCGCTCCCTTATGTCATGTATGCAACGCGATATGAATTGCCACTAATCGGGGGAACCCCTCTTTATGCCAGTCTTAAATGCAACTCTGTCTACCAAAGGAGCGCAATTAAATGACATTTCGTCAAAAAGGTCCCAAAAGCGGTACCTTCTCACCGCGAACAAGTAATAATTATTTTCCGAAATTCCTAAAATGAATTTCCGCCGAACCTACTTAAGGTCTTCTTCTAAACTGAAAAAATGTTGGAAAACTAAAGAATGGCGCCAAAGACGTCCATAATCTTTAAAATAAGTACATTTTGTACTCAACATATAGATAATTTCATTAATATTAACGACTTTGTCGCCAATCTTTAATTTTAAGACAATTTTTTTCTTTGTAGTAAAAAGGGCCCGAAAATGGCACCCTCTCATTTTGATGAATATAAATATTATCATATCTCCACGTTAAGGAGTAATAACTGTTTGTCAAAATTCGTATTTTTGGTGAAAAATAAGGTCAAAAATGGCACATTTTAAAATTTTTTCAAAATTGCTTACTTTTCGAAAAGTCAAAAAATATAAAAAAGCACAGCTAGTATATAAATTTGTGATATTTAAAGCGGCGGGGATTTGCTAGTTGGACTATAATTATCCCCTCACCTTAGAGAGGAGGGTATATATCATTTGCTACAACCAAAAGTGTAATACATCGAAGGAGTGACCTAAGACCCTAAGTATGTTCGGCGGATATCCGTTTTGGGTGATTTTAAGTCCGTCCATCTGTCTGTCGACTGGTGCGCATGGTAACTCTCGAAGGGAGTAACCGATTGACTTCAAATTTGGTATATGGTAATATTTTCTTCTATCTCCGGCTAAGTTTGGAGATGGGCCATATTGGTCCACTCCTTATAGTACCTCCCCCACAAAGGGTTAACATTTAGTAAAATATTGATTATTTAATAACTTCTATACTACTTATTTGAATCCTCCGAAATTCTACACATAGTACTAGTTTATTAGCCACTATTACCTCGAGAATAATGGGCGAAGATGTCATGTCCCTTTTGGTACCTCCCACACAAATGGAAAATTTTGAACCAAAAGTTAATAGCTTATAACTTTATTACTAGTGCATACAAAGACCTGAAGATTTGTACAGTGTAATGGTTTAATAGTACCTACATTACAGTGAAAAATGGGCATTGTTGCTACGCTCCTTTTGGTACCTCCCACACAAATGGGCCATTTTGTAGCAAAAGTTACCAGCATATAACTTTAATACCAGTACATAAAAATACTTGAAGTTTCGCACAGTGCACTGCTTTTATAGTACATAGAGTCTAGAGAAAAGTGACCATAATTGACACGCCCCTTTTGGTACCTCCCACACAAATGGACCATTTTGTACCAAAAGTTACCAGCTTATAACTTTAATACCAGTGCATACAAATACATGCAATTTTGTACTCTGTAAGGCTTTTACAGTACCTAGAGTCCAGAGAAAAATGGGCGTTATTGAAACGCCCCTTTTGGTACCTCCCACACAAATGGACCTTTTTGTACCAAAGTTGACAGCTTTTAACTTTAATACCAGTGCATACTTTAATGTTGTTAAATGCAATTTAAATTGGTAATAACTTAATTAAACAAAAAATAAATAAATGTACTAATATTTTTTTGTGACTCAAGGTGAGGGGATTTATAAGTCGGTTTACCCGACTGAAATTTCTTACTTTTTATACCCTCACTTTAGTGTGACGAGGGTATATATCATTTGCTACGGAAAAAGTGTAACACATCGAAGGAGTGATCTAAGACCCTAAGTATGTTCGGAGGAAATCCGTTTTGGGTCATTTTAAGTCGAATGAGCAATGTCCGTCCGTCTGTCTGTCTGTCTGTCTGTCCGTCTGTCTGTGTGTCTGCTGGCTGGTGCGCACGATAACTCTCGAACGGAGTAACCGATTGACTTCAAATTTGGTATGTGGTAATATTTTTTTCTATCTCCGGCTAAGTTCGAAGATGGGCCATATAGGTCCACTCCTTCTAGTACCTCCCCCACAAATGGTTAAAATGTTGTGAAATATTGATTCTTTAATAACTACTATACTACTTATTCGAATCTTCTGAAATTCCACACATAGTATTAGTTTATTAGTCGCTATTAACTCGAGAAAAATGGGCGAAGTTGCCACGTCCCTTTAGGTACCTCCCACACAAATGCACCGTTTTGCACCAAAAATTAACAGCTTATAACATTAATAACGGTGTATAAAAATACTTGAAATTTTGAACAGTGTTATGCTTTTATATTGCCTACAGTCCAGAGAAAAATGGGCGTTGTTGCCACGCCCCTTTTGGTACCTCCCACACAAAGGTACCATTTTGCACCAAAAGTTAACAGCTTATAACATTAATACAAGTGTATAATAATACTTGAAATTTTGTACAGTGTAATGTTTTTATAGTGTCTATAGTCCTGTTAAAAATGGGCGTTATCGCCACGCCCCTTTTCGTACCTCCCACACTAAATTGCCAAATCATACCACAATTTAATATCTCGTAACGTTTATACCAGTGCACATAAACGCTTATAATTCGGCGCAGTGCAATGAATTTAAAGTATCTACTGTTCAGCGAAAAATAGGTGTATTTGTTAAACCCCTTCAGGTAGCTCCCACACAAATTGACAGAATAATTCGTGTAATATTCCATATTACATTACTCACAAAGTGAGGGTATGCCTTAGTCGGTTTACCCGACTGAAACTTTCTTACTTGTTCATTAATCATTCTGTGAAATTTTTTATTTTTTACTTGTTGTTATAATTTGGGCGATAATACATATTTTTCGGACCATAATTTTATTTTGGGTGATGTTTTATACATTATTTTTTTTCCATTTCTGCATTGATCAGCCCTAATTGGAAAACCTGTTATATATCGTCCTCCTTTTCCTCCAGGGAATAAAAAAATAGATTTCATTTTAGTTTATTTTAATGCTTTTGCTCCAAAGCCGTCCTAATCACTAAAATAAGGAACATTTATCCTTGAATTAGGAGAATTGACTTACGATTTAGAAAATTGTCTTAATTTTAAATAACAAATGTCCATGTTTTAAAGATTACAAGGTCTTTGGACCAAAATCTTAAGTAGCTAAATTTTTTAAGTGTTGTGTAATTTTTAAAATATGTAAGTGCATTTCATTTAAATTTAAGACATAGAACATTTACTTAAAATTAAGTAAATAATTCTTATTTCAATAAAAATTGATTTATGAAAAAATCTTACTTATGTTTAAGTTGTACAAAAAGTTGAAGAACATTTAATATCACTTTTAGCTATTTGAATTTTCTGGAAAATATTTATTACATGCTACTTTGTGTGTATACTACCCATTCAAGAAAATGACAATTTATTGGCTTTTTTCTAAATAAGTTTGTAATTTATTCTGTAATGGATAGTGGGATACATCAAGGGAAATACGTATTCTTAAAATGATTGATAAATATTTATATAAATGAATGTACATATGTATGTGGATACGTGAGGGTGTGTATGTGTCTGTGATTTGTAAATACATAGGTATGTAAGCATATACATACATAAATAAATTCTCAAAGGTACAATAGTAACTACAATACGAGTATGTTTGCTTAGATTTCAGATTTTGTTGTTGTTTTGAATTGTTATACTTAAACAAAATAATTCAGAAGAAAAGCTAAAAGGAACACCGTCCAAAAGCTGCCGTGAGAAATGAGTTTTTCACCGCCATTCCAAGCATCAATAATGGGTATACTACTGCCCGGACCTGTCTGGGTGAGGCGTGTTATTGATCTATATACCTTACGATTGTTGAGCGGTTGAACTGGTCGAAAATTATGACTCAAAGACGATCCATCAAATGTCTTGAGGGCACGAAAACGTTCCAGCTGAAACAGAGACATTCGAAGTTAGGATAAATATTCACATTGTTCATCTTTTGTTGCTCCACTTAAGGGCGAAGCCTAAGGGTCGTTTTTCTTTACCAATGATGATGATATGGAAATGGGTTCACTATAATCTATCCAGATAACGTCTTCACTGCAGGGCGGGGTGGTCAACGATCCAATGTAGCTGTAATAGTTCACATTGTGTTCAGGCATCAAAGCGAACAATGTAATGGGTTCCAATCTTGTAGCCGATTGTGGTTCGTGGATATTCTGTAAATAACTTGTAAAGCTATCGTAATCTCGGTCCATATTTTCGCTGATCTATATAGAATAAGGAAAATTGAAAATGAATATTTATTTTAAGATTATAGATTAGATTTTACTTCGTATGACACCAGACATAATTATTGTTACGATGGGATTAGTTAGAAGTATGAGAGGTTAGTTGCAATTAAGGAACATTTTTTCTTCCACAGGAATGATGTTTTAAAGGACTATGTACAGTTGGTAGTTCTAGTTAAAGACAATTATTTTACACAACATACAAATTTAATTAATTCTCAAGTAAAGCAAACGAATTTGCAGGAGATATCCTTATGAAATGCAGTTGTTAGCTTCAGTTAATATGACAACCTGTATATCAAGCTCACTTATAATATGTGCTACCACAAGGTCATAGGAAAACCATAAGTTTTTCTAGTCACTCCCGTTGAACCAATTTAATTGCCTGAGAAAGCTCAAAACTTAGCGGATTTTAACATCAGTTAGCTAGTTTCCCCAAAGAAAAATAGCCTAGTGTAGCCTGTCACCTTTATAGAGAGCGAAGTTCTGCCGCAGAATGTGTTTTACTGATTCCTCCTCCTCTTTGTCTTCCCAGCTTCCGCAACAGTCATTTCCCAAGACCATTAATATCTCTATGTGCCGTCCAATATGGCAGTGATGCATTATGACGGACACTATAGGTGAGACGTTCGACAGCAGGGCGTTGGTGCGTTTTAAGTTGACACAGGACCTAATCTGCCTAACTATATTCAGTTCCTGACTAGTGATTACCTGTCATATATTACCATAAGGGCACTATCTCTTAAGAAAAGCTTGTAGTTTGCCTGACTATCACAGAAAATGTTGGTACCAATTTAAGGTTAAGATTGACAGCCTTGATGTCAGGGTCTCTTATACTACGTATTACATTCTTCTACCTCAGGGGCATAAGGAAAACCATAAGTTTTTCCTAGCCCCTTCCCTTGAACCAACTTAATTGCTTTAGAAAATTTAAGAGTTGCCGGATTTTTATGTCAGCCAAGTTTGCTAACTACCAAAGACAGTAGAGATTAGAGTAGCCTGTCACTTTCTCGAAAGAGGAGGCCACATATACAGAAGGTGTTCAATGGATTCCTCCCCCTTTTCGTCTCCGCAGCATCTGCAAAAGTCATTTCGCAAGACCTTCAATCTCTCTGCGTAGAGTCCCGTCATGACAGACAAGATAACTGAGATGTCCGGTCTCGATATCGACAGCAGGGCGTTGCTGCGTTTGGAGTTTAGACAGGGCCACATCAATCTGGGAAGTATGCAGTTGGCTAGTGACCACCCATAATTAGTTCCTATAAGGGCACTATCTCTTAAGAAAAGCTTATAGTTCGGTCTCATATTCAAGATACTCTGGATCATGTAAGCAGGTCCCTAGTTTTGAAATTCCATCTGATTTTCAGTTTCCTGGTATTTCTATGTGGCCCGGCAGCCAATTCTGGTGAATATTGAACTGTTCAGTCATCTCGTTAAGAGATCTGCAACAGTCGAGGGCAGGACCCTTGATGTCAGGTGCTCTTAGACTACTAGGTCCATTGTGCTACCATAGGGGCATTAGGAAAACCATAAGTTTATCCTAGCTCTTCCCCTTGAACCAACTTGATTGCTTTAGAAAACTTTGCAAAGTAATCAAAGAAAGTAGAGCCTAGAGTAGCGTGCCGCCTCTAGGGAGAGTGCGGCGCAGACTCACAAGATATTCAATTGATTTCTCCTCGTCTTCTTCTCCGCAGCTTCGGCAAAATCTTTTCCCAAGACCTTCAATCTATCTGCGTGTCGTTCAATAAGGCAGTGTCTAGTTATGACATTAGAAGCATGTCCACATGTTGAGGTTCCCTTGGAGCATGCGAGATGGTTCCTAGTCTTGCAATTTCATCTGCTTTACAGTTCCCTGGTATGTTTTTTTCCCAGCACCCATATCAGGTGAATATTGAACTGTTCAGTCAACTCTTTAAGAGTTCTGCAACATTCGAGGATAGTTTTTGAATTCACGAATATATACATAGTTTCCAGATATTTTAATGCAGCCTGACTATCAGAGAAAATATGCGTACAGATTTAGGTCAGAAAATTAATTTTCAGCTTTGCCGTTACCTCTTTACCTTATATCTAAGATTTCTGCCCAGAAAAAACTACAATGATCAGTATTTTTTAAATGAATAGCTCAAGAAATTACACCACATCCCACTTGATTGTCCTACTGTATAGAAGTTAATGAATCTCCTATATCCTGGGATACGACCCTTCCACTCTGATCTATCAGGTATATGAGTTAGATATTTCTTGTCCATAACCGTTTCCTGACCAGATTGACAATTCCCTAAGTCTGATAACGGTAGATTCAGCATATTGCCTTGCTGTAATATCTAGCAATATTAAATTCATTATAACATTTAGTGCCTCAGTTGGTGTCGTTCTCAGCGCACCAGTGATGCACATAGCAGCCATTTCCCTGAAATTAGTTTACAATCGCTCAGAGGTGGATTTCTGCAAAGCCTTCCAGCAGACAACGTCGCACATCATTATCGGCCTACCTAATGCCCTATATAACTTCAAACTATGAGCCCGGTCCATATGCCAATATTTTCCTATTGCCATTTTACAAGTATATAACCATACCACAGCATTTTTTGACCTTTCTGTTGGGAAGTTTAACTTTAAGTCTATTTAAATACCTAAGTATATTGAGCTTACAGAAAAAAATGTTAATACCACGAAGGAGACTAAACTGGTGTGTTTTACATGAGTGGTAACTTCCCACAAGGAATCCGAGGTCTATTCTGCAGATAACAATTCGAAACATAGCTGTATGGCAGCAGTTGGTACCTTCTATCTCCTGATGAAAATAATTAGTTCTGTCTTGGTCAGGTCCAATACCATTATATGAAGGTCATCTTTTGCTGGTATAAGGGACCTGTTGTAGGATGTCTCTAAGAGTACTCAGAGATATAACTATAACCACTATTGCCACGTCATATCCATCGACAATAACATCAACACTCATCTGTTATAGAGAAAGGATACTGTTAATGAAGAAATTCCATAGAAAAGGAGATAGAACGATCCCCTGCTGACAAATCTATTGAGACCATAGCCGTAACTATTGCGGTGGGATTTATGTTATTGAAGGCCCCCTCTACATCGAAAAGCTACCATTGTGTATGTCTTAACAGAGAGAGAGATCCTTCAATAAAGCTGACTAGGTCATGAGGAGGTTTAGTTGCATTTGCCCTTGCTGTAGCTATGCTGTTGATTGAACAGTATCCTGTGATCAATTTAAGTCCTAAGATAACTATCTAATAATCTCTCCAAGGTTTTAAGGAGAAATGACAATAGACTAATCGGCCTGACACTCTATCTCCGGTATGGGTGTGCTTTCCCGCTATTAGGATGAGGACAGAAATCGTTTATGTTTTGATATTATATAGCCCTGATTTATACAACAAGTATAGAGCTTCCTGAGTCAGTATATCAGCAACTGTCTGGCGACTTAAAAGGCTTAAAGTTTTTGATAGCCCAAATAATTCTAGATTCGGTTACAAGCTCGCTGGCGATTTCAGATGGTTGCACTTCCCTATCCTTGAGACCTCGGATGAGCTTTCTACGCCATTGCAGTAATATATGCAGTATTAATTTTGAACCTTTCTCAACTCTCTTTTGTACTGTTCGAGTTCTTTCTTATATGTGTCCCATCCGAGTACTCTGTCTCTAAGAGCACTCCGATACTTCCCTCTATTGCTACGACATCAGATAAAGCAGGATACAGAAAAAAATCAATAGAAGAATAAACAGAACGTTCCTATGCTGACAAATCTATGGAGGACGGTTGAACCTAAGCCAAGGTTGCCAGAGCCTTAACTATTGCGGCTGGTTTTATGTTATTGAAGGCCTCCTCTAATCTAGGAAACCAACTATTGTATTTTCATGAAGTGATGACTAGATCATTTAGTGTACATTCAGTGGATTTGGCCTTGCTGTAGGCATGCAGTTGATTGGATAGTCGCCTGTGATCTATTTCAGCTCCAAGATAACAATTGATTAATCTTTACGAGATTCTAGTTAGAAACGACTAAAGTAAACGGCCTGAATTCGTTAGCTTTATGGTTTCTGTCATGGTTTTGATGTTATATACATATGTAGACCTGATTGATACAAGCGTAAAGCTCCCTGTGGTAGGGAGTCAGTGTGTTAGTTCTTCTCTCTGATTTGAAGCTGTTTATACCCAATATAATTCTAGATTCGGTTACAATCTCGCTGGCGACCTCTGATGGCCGTACTTCAAAGGAATCCCCAACTGAACTATACAATTCCGTTTCAGAGCTGCCCCGGAAATATGAATACAGTGTTACCACCAGTTATTCCTCACTGTACGTTGTCCAATAACTATAATTTTTCTTGATGTATACGGTGTTGAGGCTAAAATTGTCCCTAACATTGAAGGTTCGGATGACCTTTCTATGCCATTGCAGTAATCTATGCATGATTTATCTTGAACCTTTCTAAATCTCTTCTGTACTGCTTGAGTTCTTCCTTATACATGTCCCAGTTCTGTGGAGATCTTGTGGCCTTTGCCATATTAAAGAGGTACTTGGAGAACTTCCTCAGGATGACTAATTAAGCGGCCGCGGTTGTTGTTTGCCCTTCGCTTGATTTTGGGACAAATGGGTTGTAACAAACATTTTAGGTTTGCCATGACTCGCTCCACCGTTTCTCCTATAGCCCCGATAGTTTACAACGTTGTTTCAAGTATTTTTGGAAGAGACCTATTAAAGTGTCTCTAAAGTTAGCCAGCCAAATATACCGAGTTCCCATAACATTGCGTGGGAAGACGGAACTACGGGGCTTCTAATTTATGCCAAAGCTAATAGATCTATTATCGGAAGAGATATGAAATGTAAAACACTCCAATTCTGACAAAGTTTGGAATAAATAAAACAGCGTATGTTAATGCTCTGCACCACGAACGGTCTTGAGTGTATTCAGATAAAATCGACTAACAGTTAACGAGATTTCGCCGACAGTCTCGTTTCCTTTTTTGGAATTAAGTCGTCCATTAGAAAACTTTCCCGAATGTAAAAAATTCTTAGTAACAGTTCTTTAATTACTTCAATATAATGTAGAGAGCAATGCTTTATTTAGTCTTGACAATAAAACACTGGAAGTAGTTATGGACAAGTCAGTTGAAATTATAACCAGTATTTTTTTTGCTGGCCAAACTGCCATTAAATTTCAGGAATCGGTATTGCTGAATTCAAGAACAGTCTTCAACTGCAGCAGATCTCTTAAAGACATGACTGATCAGTTCAAAATACAAATCCTGATATGAGTGCCGGTCCACTGGGACATTCCAATGAACTGTAGAAGTTATGAGCTTGTACGGCTAGGCGCTATCCTACATGCTCCAGGAGTAGTGGAATAAGTGCCCACAGCTCGCAAAATCTTTAAGCTCCAGGGAAAGTGGAATATGTGGACATGCCCCTAGTCACCTGCAAGCTCTTTTTGACATAGTGCCATTATGGCAACAAACTTCAGATGGTAACTTTTCTCGAACTATATGCTTTCCTGACTGATGTGGCCCAGCCTAAACTCTAAACGCACCTACGCCCTGGTGTTGTTATCGAAACAGGACGCCTTACTTATGGTGTCTGTTCTGACGGGTCACTGTCTTATTGGATGACACTCGGAGAAATTAAAGTTCGTGGGAATTAACTTTTGCAGATGCTGTGGAGAAAAAGTGGAATTAATATTGTTATATTAATTCCTCTTCTTATACACGATAAGTAAATCCAGCCTCGATAGCGACACTCTTCGCCACCGCAGCTCCTGCAAATATAATTTCTCAAGAGATCTTAAGGTGGCTTGCCGCATTCAAGAGAGAAGGGGGCACATACACAAATGAGAAGAAGAGGAATTAATATTGTTATATTATATTGTTATATTAATTCCTCTTCTTCTCCCTTATGTCTGTGCCCCGTTTTCTCTTGAAGGCGACAAGCTACCTTAGGATATCTTGAGAAATTATAAAGGGTGTCCCAAGAAGAGCGCAATTTTTAAATCTCGCAACATTCGAAGTGTCATTGTTTGACATTTGAATAATTGTTATTGTTTGTTAGTAGAAGGTACGAGGTTAGTAAAAATGGAGCGCTACACGAATGAACAACGCATTCTCATTGTGAAATTGTTTTACCAAAATGGTGAAAGTTTTGCGGCTACAGTTCGCAAATTGCGATCAATTTGGGGTCACAATAATGCTCCAAAAGAGTCAACTGTAAAGAGATTAATGGATAAATTTGCCGAAGCTGGGTCTGTTATCGACCAGGTCGATCGACCGGTTTTTGGGTGGTTTTTGGGCTGGAGGAATCATTGGACCTTTTTTTTATGAAAATGAGGCAGGTCAAGCGCAAACAGTCAATGGTGTTCGGTATCGTGAAATGATAACCAGTTTTTTCTTGCCTAGAATTGAAGAAATGAATGTGGAGGGCATGTGGTTCCAACAAGACGGCGCCACATGTCATACAGCCAGAGAAACAATTCAATTGCTGCATCAGTCATTTCCCGGTCGTGTTATTTCGCGTTTTGGAGATCAGAATTGGCCGCCTAGATCGTGCGATTTAACACCATTAGATTTTTTTCTTTGGGGTTTTTTGAAGTCGATGGTTTACGCGAATAAGCCGACGACGACTCAAGCTTTAAAAGACGAAATTGGACGCTGCATTAATGAAATACCGCAGCATTCATGCAAAACGGTCATTGAAAATTTCATTAAAAGATCGCGTGCATGCCAGCAAAGCCGCGGCGGCCATCTGCACGATATATTGTTCCATACATAACCTCATTCTGTCTGTGAACAGATCTCTCTGGAAGGCGGAGGGCTACCTTAGGCTCTCTTGTGAAATTACATTTGCATAAGCTACGATGACGAACGAAGGAATCGTAGAAAACATTTTCCGTAGAGCATTTGGGTCTAGTGTATGATACGAGGTTCTGCCTATTGATTATTGATATGCATTTTTACATTAATGCAATGAGAAATAACATAAATGTAAATATGTCATTTCTAAGTGCCGAAAAGTTATTTAAGGGTATTAATACAAAGTTACGATAATTGAACGAATCACCCGTCTTTTCAAATCGTAATCTACGTTACGTCTTTGAAACCTACGCTCTAGATGTTAATTAGTTTAGCTTGAATATTAGTATCTATGTAAATTGAACTCTTATTTTTTTGTTTTACTTCTCTCATTTTATTTTACCTCATAGAAGAAGGCCATAACGGCCACACCATCATCTCGCAACGAGGCTTCCATAAAGTCCACGTATTTCGTATTGCGAAATACAATATGCAATTCCATGGGGAATGACACATTGTTGATGCGATCCTCACTGCCCACACTATTGTCTTCGCCCCAATGGAAATGCAGTTGTTGAAATTCATATTTGCCCTTTCCCTCCAGCGGACCATTCGATATGAGCGGAGCATCACCGTCGTAGACCAATGTCACCAAAACCGTGTGACCGTTGTTGGTCATTGAAGCATTAAATGGCATCTTGTCGAAATTTTCATATACAATTTCCGAATATTCCTTCTCGATTACATCCAAATCGTTAATATCGATGGGGCTCTGATGTTTTCCCGCACATTGATTGTAGTGCTCACTCCAGTGATCGGGTCCCATGGTACCGTAATAGGTGAACTCTGAATCACCATGACCTGCAGAAGAGAATTGATAGAAAGAGGGGGGAATTAAAAGTGAATTTTAAAAATGCATACATATGTAATGGCTTATATATCGCTGTGGGTCAAGTTCAACCCAGACCCTCCTGACCTGGTCGTAACCACTTAAGAAGGTAATTACACAAATGTTTACATTGTCATGGCGTTTTAATCTCTATAGGGATATGGAAAATATTCCTATTGTATTTTGCTGTTACAGTCGTAATTAATGGCTGTATTCAGATTGTATATCTATTAACATTCCCATAGGATTACTATGACATGACAGACATTTAAACGAACTGTTGATATACCTAAATAATTACTTACAACAGTGTTTATAGCCATTTTGTCATTACATTGAAACCAATACATTTCAATGTCTGTTGGCCTTATAAATATGTAAATAGCTCATTATTATTATCGTAGACTTTTTAATTATTCCCTAGACACGACTGTGTCTACCTGTCGAGACGTCATAAGAAATTTTACTATTCGATTAAATGAACACGAGTATTTAATTTGAACGCTGTTATATTATAACTATTTGCTACGAAAATATGTATCAGGATAATTTAAATCATTTGAGCTATGCCAATTCGTTGGCCCCTCTGCACAGTGGGAGGGATTTTGACAATTGGACTTGAAAGTAGCCCCGAAAATAAGAACTTCTGCATCATTCGTTTAGTCAAGTATGCTCAATTATTAATTTAATGGCCATACGATTTTTTTGATCAAGGTGGTTTTTTGCAATTTTTCTATATTTTTTCTCGGTATACTGTACGAAATATCTCTTTTGTGTCTGAGGCAAAAAAAAATCGTATGGCCATTAAATTATTAATTGAGCCAACTTGACTTCGGTGCTACTTTCACGTCTAATTCTCAGAAATGAGTCCCAAATCAATGACCTGAAAACTGTTGTACTGTGTACGTTTTCTGGCATGCAGATACAACATAATGAACTAGTCATACTTGCAAACGATGTAGGACTAGAGATAAATGTGGAAAACACATACGCAATGCGCGTAAATAACACGACAGAAACCACATAATACGGCATGATCGACACGTTTTGCTACCTGGGCTGTATGATGTCCGCAGACGGAGGAGTGGAAGATGATGTGTCAAACAGACTTAGCAAAGCGCGATCGCCTATCGGTCGCTTAAACAAAATATAGAGGTCATCCCAAATTACACTGAGTACCAAAATTCGAATATTTAACTCATGCGTTAAGTCCACCCTATTATATGGTAGCGAAACATGGCAAGTGAATCCGCATTATCGCAGAAATTGCAAGCATTTATAAACAAATTTCTACGCATAATGTGTCGTATATTCTGTCCGAATATAATAACCAACCCAGATCTGTGGAGGCCAAAACAGCCCTGCCCTGGAATGGAACCCACAAGGCAGCCGACGACCTGACCACCCAAAAAAAAAAAAACACATGTCGCAGAACAGTATTACAGCATCTGAGATAAAAACATATAACTTTTGAAGAACTAAAAAATGTTTGTAATTATAGAATAAATTGGTATAAATTTGTTGAAGCCCTATTTTCCCAAGTGGAATAAAACAAAAATATCCTTAAAACTCTGGAGAGATTAATCGATAGATTAATTAATTAATTCATTAATAGGGATTAATCAATTTTTACATTAAAACTAAAATTGATCACAGGCTACTGTCCAAACAACAGCAGACCTACATCAAGGGCAAATCCAACGAAACCGACCTACATTATCTAGCCAGCTTTATTGAAGTATTTCTCTTTGTTAAGGAATATACAATGGTAACTTTCTTAAGTATAGGAAGGGCCTTTAATAACATAAATATATCCGCTATAATTACAGCAGGAAATCCATCCCATATAAGAGAATTTCCGACCGATTAGTCTATCTGTTGAAGTCACAACAGCTGACAGTCGACTCCATCGCCACCTAAGTCAGATTTGTAGCCGTTCGCTAACCCCAAACGCCGCAGAACTCCCTACGTGATGGTAACGCCGTCAGTGTTTTTTTTTAGTTCACGACTCAACCGCTTTTGGCACACCGCCATCGCATACGGCTCACGGCCGAAATAAAATAATAAAATATTTAATAAAATATGTTGAAGTCACAACAGCTGACAGTCGACTCCATCGCCACCTAAGTCAGATTGGAGCCGTTCGCTAACCCCAAACGCCGCAGAACTCCCTACGTGATGGTAACGCCGTCACTGTTTTTTTTTTAGTTCTAAACTTAAACGCACCACTTACGGCTCACGGCCAAAATATATATACAATTTAAAAATAAATTAATTTTTTTTTGAGATTTCATGTTTAACTCCGCGCCAGAGTGGCGGGAGATAAAAAAAGAAAACTAAAAAAAAAAAATTAATTTATTTTTAAATATCGGCTTATCCTTGCAATTGTCCAAACATCGAGTATAGGGCAAAACCACCGAAACCGTCCTGCATGATCTAGTCAGCTTTATTCAAGAATTTCTCTCTGTTAAGGAATGTACTATGGTAGCTTTCATGGATAAAAAGGGAACCATCAATAACATAAATCCATTGATAGCAATATTCGAAGGTTATTTGATAACCTTCTGATTAAAAGACTCATTTCAGATAGCTTAGGGTCAACTGACCTCCACAGATTTGCTAACAGGCGAATGTTCTGTTTCCTCTCATATGGAATCCCTACGTGAACAATATTCAGATATCTCTGGAGAAGATGAGTGTTAAGGTTATTGTCTTTGCAAATGATGTGCCAATAGCGGTTAGAGAGACATCCTACATCAGGCCCATCATACAACCGCATAATGGCCTGCCAATAATGGTCTTGGTATGAAACCGACCAAGACAAAGCTAGTTATTTTCAGCGGGAGATATATGGTAATAACTGTTGTACCTGTCTCCTTGGCGGGAATTGAGATTCCCTTATCTGAAAGCGCTTAGGGTTAACTAACCTCCATACATTTGTCAGCAAATCTCTGCTATGGAATCTATTCCGATACAAAAATCTAGTTTTTTTCAGCAGGATATATAAGGAAGCAGCTATAGTGCCTATAGTGCCTGGTAGGTACTGAAATCGGCAAATACTTAGTAATTTTTACTAGACAGGAAGCTGAACTTCAAACAACATTTTGGAAGGAGTAAAAAGGCTGTGGTATGTACCCGATTATAATATATTGGTTGTATACCGCAGTAGTCAGACCGATAATCTTGCATGGTGTTGTTGTCTGTAGGACAGCCATGCAGAAAGCCACCTTCTGCGCCATACTAAACAAAGTTCAGCAAATGGCTGCTCTGTGTATCATTGGTGCGCTGAGAACGACATCAGCAGAGGCACTAAATGTTATGCTAAATATAATGCCGCTAGACATTATAGCAAGGCAAAATGTCGTATCTAAACTATTAGACTTGGATAATTGTCGCTCTGGTCAGTCAATGGCTCCGGACATAGTGTCATTCTAGCCAAAATGCCTGACCTTCCGGATGTTGTTGATTATACTATGACTGAGTCACTTTGACAATAACTCACTCTTATACCTGATAGATCACAGTGGAATGGCCGTATACCAGGACATAGAAGATTCGCGAACTTCGAGAATCGAACTTTGTTTCAAACTCAAAAACCAAATGGGCGTTGGTGTATTTTCTAAAGAACTTGCGCGATCCATTGCAAAAAGACCACCAAATCACTGAAGAGTTATCAGGCAGAAGTCTCAGCTAGAATTAATGTTTGGCTAAAGTTGGTATCACTATTTTCTCTGATAGTCAGGCTGATATCAAGTCCCTGGAAACTATATTCCTGAATTTAAGAACTGCCCACGACCGTTGCAGATCTCTTAACGAGATGGCTGAAAAATTAAACAATCACCTGATTTGGTGGCCGGACCACATGGAGATGCCAGGGAAAAGCTCCAGGGGAACTGGAATATGTGGGCATGTCTCTAGCGACCCGTAAGTTCTTCTTGAGAGATAGTTCCCTTACGGCATTCAATGACAGGTTGTCACTAGTCAGGAACTGTATACATTCCAGGCTGATGTTACCGTATCTGAACTCCAAATGCATCAACGCTCTGCTGCCGTTAACGAGACCGGCAGTCTCACTTATCGTGTCTGTTATGACAGGTCTCTATTGGACGGCACGCAGAGTGATTGATTCTGAAGCTGTGGAGATGTACAGTTGGTTGAGACAGTAGAACACCTGTTTCAACCAACCATTGTAAATAAAAGAGGTATTAATGAATTTAAGTTTTAAATTGGGATCTCCATACCGGTGGTAAGGTATAGAAGAAGCCTCAAGATTGAATGTATAAAATATGGATTGCCTTTAACATAATTGAGTCAAATCAGCAAATATATTATTATGTATTTTCGCATTCAGCAAAACAAATTGTTTGATGCATAGTGTAATAATTAAACTGCATTTCCAATTTTGTTCAAATGGAATTAAAATTTTACAAATCTCTAGTTAGCAAATAACAAACGTATATGCGCAAAACAATAACAATTTTGTTCCCATTATTCGAAATGTAATTTATTCAAATTTTTAAATACAGATAATATTCTGCAGATAAAATAACTACACTGGAAACATTTTAATTGTTGTAAGTACGTACTGACATAGACATCGGTATACTTGGTAGCAAAACTAAGACAACAGTTATAAAATTAATTGTTTTGTGGCTTTTAGGTAAAGTATTTGCGGCGGGACTCGGGCATCGGGAAAAAGGGCATCGAATGCTGTAAATATACTTTTGTTCGGCATTGTGTTCTATCACCAGTCACTTCCTGACTAAAATCGAGACCGACTCTACGGTAGAGGCACTGACAGCGGCCCTAACAAATGGTTTCAAGGAGGCATGTCATCTAACGTATCCAGGCAGAAAATCGCCATCTAACGTATCCAGGCAGAAAATCGCATTTAATCGGGGTTATTGTGCTTTAATCTGGGGTCAATGACCTTAAAACGGGGTCATTGGCCTTTCATCCACGGGAAATGGCCTTTAATCGGACTTAATGACCTTGAATCGGACTTAATGACCTTGAATCTAAGCTTATTGACCTCTATCAATGATCCTTAATCATGGTCAATGGCCTTTAATCCGATTTTGTTGAGCTTTAATACGTGATGAACATGACATTTAGTCGGGGTCATTGGCCTTTAATCCGAGGTCAATGTCCACGGCATATAATCCGGGATCAATGACTTTTAATCTAGATCATTGATCTTTAATTCGGGGTCATTGGCCTTTGATCGTGGTAATTAACCTTTAGTTAGTTGTCAACGCCCTTTTAGTGGGGCCATTGACATTTAATACGAGGTCAATGACCTATAACCCTGTGCGACAGCCAAAATCGGCGGAGGTTCTGACCTCCGGAAAATGGTCCGATTTGGTTGACCATTTCTGGTTAGCTAGATCTTTATAACAACGCTCTATTTTGCCGAAGAATTCACACAGTGGAGGATATTGTAATTATTCTGCTCTTGTGGCATCCATCGCCGACCCTCCCCGTGCGAGTTCATCAGCCTTTTCATTCCCGTCAATGTCACAGTGTCCGGGAACCCAGCACAGTTTAACATTAACTGGCGAATTTTACATTTCTACATAGTATGCAATCATTTACTACTTTGGACTTAATAACGTCTGACTTCAGTGCCTTCAGAGCTGTCTGACTGTCAACATAGACCGTTATGCACTCGTCCTGCCTAAAATTCCTTTGGTTAATTAAACGTTTCCAGGATGGCAAAAAACCTGAGCCTGAAAAACACTGCAAGTATCAGACAACCTATAAGATCTACTTAAGCCAAGAGATTCACTAAAGATGCATGCCCCCGTCCATTTTTGACCCTTCTGTATATATCCCGTCACCATTCAAAGGGAGATCACCGTCCAACCATGCTGTCCGAGAGGGGATCGTCATGTCCAACCTTGTGGAAAAGTTTAGAACTGACGACAAATAGTCCGTTTGTCCTGCTATTTCCCTCAGATTGGGCTTGGCTGATGCCTCATTTAGGAATTTTGAGTGACCCCAGTCTGAGTTGCGCCGCATATGTGACTCGCGGAGTCTAACTGAACACTGGCGCCATACTTAATGAAGGTTCAGTTAAGTATTTTATGCCGCTTGTGGTGCACTCCTTCTCGCGCCGATTATGAACAAATATGCTATTCTTTGAACTTTCTCTAAAGATTTTAGCTGATATCTATATTCAGTTGCTTTCCACCACACTGCAGAACCATAGGTGAGGATTGGACGCACAATCGCTGTGTACATCCAATGGATAGTATTGGGTTTTCCAATAAAAGCGATATGATTTCTTTGAAAAAAAAACAAACTTATTGTTAAGGAAATTCAAAAGTTTTTTATTTAATGTGAAGTAACAGGTGGCGCAAAAATAACCTTTCGATGTTATGTTAGACGCGATTGGCGGTCAGCAGCTAACAGCTGATGCACCGTCTGGACTTTGTACGGAAACATCTTCAAATCTTGTACCAAAATTCGCTGTAGAGACCGTCGACTGATACCCATTTGCGTGGCACGTCGTCTGGTCGATGTCGACGGCGCTTCCATGACATCCTCGGCTACAGCAGCAATATTCTCTGCAGAACGGCTACTCCGGGGTCTGCCACGCCTGGCAGCATCTCGTGTTGTGCCAGTCTCTTCGAGGCGAGTGGCTAAACGTCGCAGTGTGTCACCAGTAGGCGTTGGACGGCCAGGAAATCTGTGCCAAAGTCACCGACCGATTATTGGTCAAATAAATAGTCAGCAATATTCCGCGTTCTGGAGCAGTGTAGCGTAACATTGTTTATTAACGTGTATTTCGCATGTGTTTACTACACAAATGTCAAAACAAAAGTGACATTAGGGGCCAATCGCAAAATTTATAGCTTTTTCTGATAGGAGGATTACTTTTGCGCCACCTTGTATAATCGATACAATTAAGTTCTAAATAAAATGTCATTCAAATGGCCTCCACGACTTCTTCTGCAGGAACGTATTCGATGAACCCAATTTTCGAACACTTTTTCGACTAAAGTCGTATGTCATGAATGGCACGTTCAATATTGACTTGTAAAGCTTGAAGAGACTGTGGTTTATTTCGAAAGACCAATGACTTCAAGTAACCCCACAAGAAATAGTCTAATGGTATTAAATCACATCTTCTTGGAGGCCATTCAATATCATAATTTCTTGAATCTCCAAACTTTTCTCGCAACAATTCAATTGTTTCATTTGCTGTGTGGCACATAGGCACAATCGGTTAATGGCAAAAAGATAGCTCTTAAGGAGAGCTAAAATATTGCTCAAGTGGTGTTTTTTGGATTTAAAAAAATGGACAGCGTCATTTTCAAATGTGAACGGAAAGTTTATTTTTACTCTAGCTCCTTAACGGTACATCGGATCGGGAATCGGTCAATGGAAAAAAGATAGCTCTTAAGGAGAGCTAAACTATTGCTCAAATGGTGTCACGGTCAACTGGAATGTGTTTATTTTTTGGATTTAAAAAAAATGGACTTAGCGCACTAAAAGTTGCCATTGGAGAACGATTATTTTGATAATAAAACTAAATAATTTGTAAACGTTGTTCTTGCGTATATCCCTCCAAGATGGAATTGTAAACACTACTAAATACAATGAAAAACCAATGACAGATCATGACGTATTACAAATGGCCGAAACGTCATATCATCTCTATTGGAAACCCCTTTACTTATTACTTTTACCTATGGGGTTACAGCTACAGGAGTATATTGCGTTCAATTCCTTTTTGACTTTTTCCTCTGTTTTCCTTTTCCCGTTTAGTTTCTGGTCAAGTATGACGCCAAGGTATTTTGCCTCCGAGGACAATTTCCAAATTCCACTCCATCAAGAATGGGTTTATGGAAAGGTGGGATCTTATTTTCCTAGTGAATAGTACTAATTCTGTCTTAGTTTGATTTATTCGTAGCCTGTTTGCCGATGCCCTTCTAGATAGCTAAATAAGAGCACCTTGAGTAAGATCAGTAATGGTTGAGAGAAATATGCCTCCAACCATGATAACAACATCATCGGCATATGCAGCAACTTTCACTCTTTGCTTCTTGAAGGATCTGAGTATCCCGTTAATGACCAGAAGGCACAGGAGAGGTGATAGTACGCCTCCCTGTGGGGTTCCCCTGATCACAATCTTCCTAATAGAACTCTCTGCCAATGCTGCGTTAATATTCCTGCGTTTCAGCATTGTATCAAACCAGCCAGCAAACCAGCAAAGGAGGTGAACCCACATCCAACAAGGAGTCGTGTATGGACTCCAATTACACATTGTTAAAGGCCCCTTCTATGTCTAAGAATGCAGCTAAAGTGAATTCGGGCTTTCCTAAATTTCCCTCAATGTAACCAACTACGTCATGTAGAGCACTATCAACAGAGCAACCCTTGATGTATGCATGTTGACAGTTTCTGATTAATGTCGGGTTGAAAAAAACCCCTGATATAGGTGTCAATCAGTCTTTTCAAAGTTTTTAAGACAAACGATGAGAGACTATTGGTCTATAGTCCTTAGGCGTTGAGTGGGGATGAAGACCACTTTCACCTCAAATCTATGCAAAATCTTATTACAATTTTTACCAGGATCAAGAATATATACATACGAGTATACTTAATAGGTCCTCAGAACAATATTTCAAGGTGTGTGGCAAACGGAATGAAAAATGTATAATATACCCATCCTATGGTGGATGGTATAACAATTTTATGCGCATCCCTTGGATAAAATTCGTTACTATTTATTTATGCAACGTTTTTAAAGTGTTTCCCCACATTTGCTCTGCAGTGTTTGGAACCGGTACTTCTGTACGTACGTAAGTATATACAGACTACACTCATATGTCATATGTACAGTAAGTAGTACCAAATATGTGATAATAGACAATTTATTTACGTATACTTATACCCGCACTTAGTTGGCAATTAGACGAATTCTTCGGTAATTAGCTGAAATTTGTAATTGCAAAAACATCATCTCATCATCAGGTTTCATGTAGTATCATTTAGCCGTCATAAATTAGATATATTACGTTGTACGAGTACATACATATATTTGTACGAGTGTATTTCAATAAGGAGCAATTTCATTTTATAACAATGTTTGCGTAGTTTTAATTTGAATTTGAAAATTCACTATAAGCAATCGTTGGCGGAATTTGATTTGCATTTTTTAATGCAATTTTGTTTGTTGATAGTTAATAATTGATATTGCTAATGAGTAAATTTGTAACTCATGTATATTCGGCGGAAATCCTTTTTAGAACGTTTGAAGAATAAATCAATTAGAAGAAAAAATCCGAACAAACAGTACCTCTAGTCGATTTCTAGGAAGTAGGTTAGGTTGAAAGAGAGTATACGTTTAAACGTCTAATGTGAGCACATTTCCCGGGGTACTCGACAGAACTCGAGAAAAGAGGGCGAGAGTACTGCTAGCATTGCTAATTTGTAGACTGAGAAATCCAAAATATGCTGGGGGAATAACAACTTTGAGCCCTTCAAATCACTTGGACCAGATGGCATTACTTTTTTTTTCCTACGAACGGTCCCAACGCAGCCACTCTTACCCGCCCCTTCCGACCGAGGGGGCCACATCCCCATATCGTAGGGATTGCGTACACACCATGATCCGGACCATGGCGGGTTAAAAGTAGAGGGTGGAAATACCAGCTACAGAAAAGTATCAACAGCCGGTACGTGCAACAATTAAAATATTTCTAGTTATATAGAAACACAAAAAACATCAACAGCATTTAAAAAAGAGATAATTCGAGATCTTACTACATCAATTAGTACATCAATTTCAATAACCTCGCATAAAGTGTTAAAATCCATGCACATTCTACGAATAGGTTCTGCAGATGCATAATTTGTAATCTGCAGATGAAGACCTGAAAGGAACATTAAATCTGGTCTTAGAAATAATGAAAGTAGATGGGACATCACCATTTATCACCTTCAGTACCATAGTGGAGTTCAGCATAATACGTCTGCTCTTAAGAGTAGGCAGTTTTATCAAACTCAACCTGCTAGCGTAGGGTGGTAGCACAAAATCACTATTCCAATGAAGATGCCTCAAAGCGAAGAATAAAAATTGTTTTTGAACCGATTCTATCTTATCGACATAAGTCCCGTATTGTGGGTCCCACACTACAGACCCATATTCTAGAATAGGTCTAACTAGGGAAGTATACAACTGTTTTGTTACATAAGGGTCTGAGAATTCTTTCGCCCAACGCTTAATGAAACCAAGAACGCCAAAGCCTTATTCACCATCGTAATTATGTGATTATTGAAATTTAGTTTAGGATCCATCAATATACCGAGATCCACTAAGGATTCAACAGTATCTAAATAGGAACCACAAAGACTAAACCTAGATGGAATCGAACTCGATCTAGAGCAACACATATGTTTACATTTCTTCAAATTAAGGTCCATGCAATTAATATGGCACCAATGTCCAAAATTATCTAAATCATTTTGTAGCAACATTGATTTATCAGTTGTATTATAAGAGAAAAATATCTTAACATCATCTGCATACATTAGTATATTAGATCTAGATATTGAAGCTGGCAAATCATTAATTACTCCAGCAGAAATGCAGAAAATGTTGAAGTACATTATCCCCTGGCTGGAGAAAATTTATGAAGGCTGTATTTGGTTCTCAAATATCTGCAATCGATGGAGGGACCCTAAGTTGATATTCATTCCCAAAGCGGGAAAGATATTGCACACTAGACCAAAGGGCTTTAGGCCAATTAGCATATTCTCCTTCGTCTTGAAAGGTCTGCAAAGACTTTCTTATATTAGAGAAAACCTGAATACAAAACTCCTGTTGGGGAACCGGCGTGCTTACAACAAGGGCAAGTCTACAGAATCTGCCCTACACGGACTTGTGGGCACTATCGAATTGCTGCTATATTTTAAGGAATTTGCTTCATAGAAGGGGCTTTTAACAATATTCACTCAGATGCAGTAATTGCAGCGCTATCACATCTAAGGGTGAATCCTAGCTTGATTAGACTAATCCAAAGCCTTCTCAATAGAAAACGCATAACTGCAAGTCTAGGGTCCGCAACATTAACAAGTTTTGTGAACAGACGGGCCCTATAAGGAGGAATATTGTCTCCATTAATTTGGAACCTAACGGTGAATGGAATCCTCTTAGACATTGAACGTTGTGTCTGCAAAGTCGTAGTATATGCGACGTTCCAATCGCAGTAACAAATTCATCGACGTCCTCAGAGACATCCGACTGATGGCTCTGAACAAGTTGGCTAGAAGGGCCAGAAGCAGCGGTCTGGGCGTTAACCTAAACAAGATGGAGTTGTTCTCTTTACTAGAAAGAGTAAGGTCCTACATGTGGACCCTCCTCCTCGGATAAATGGAACAGATCTTATCTGCAAGTTCAAAATATCTGTGAATAATTATAGATTGGAAATTGTTATTCACATTTTAAATCCTGGGACGTGTAAGAAAAGCCAACGTCGCATTATATTCCTGGAGGAATATAAAAGAATCGTCCATTGTATATATAGCAGTAGTTCGCCCAGTTCTCCCAATACTGTTGTACAGCATTGTGGTGCTGTGGACCTCTTGTGGTGCTAATAAACTATCCATTACATACGAATTATCATAGTTTCAAAATACTGCCTGCCTATGCATAAGCGGAGCGTTGAGGACTACAGCGACTGAGTCTCTTCAAGTCTTACTCCATCTACTGTACATTGATATTGTGGCGAGAGGATTTGCCACCAGGGCGGCATTACGATTGAACTGTCTATCAATGTGGAGGTATAAAAACTACAGCGATATGAGGATATCCCAATGTAATGCTAATGTGATGCTAAGTTAACCGACCGAGTGAACTATATACCAACGGTATACACCTTCGAGAGGAACTTCACCACTACCAGAGAGGAATGGGTTGGCAGAATGCCAGGGAAAAGAAACCTTCTCAACTTCTACACAGATGTTTCGAAGCTTCATGATAAAGTTGGCTTCGGGGTACTCTTTAAGGAACTCAGTCTTGAAATAACTCACAGACTAACGAAAATGGCAATGAGGGACGTCGCCAAGTGGCTGAGTCGCAACATAGTGACCAACACTGGCATTGTTATTTACTCAGACAGTCAGGCTGCTATCAATTCTTTGGAGGCTACATCCCTGAATTCACAAACAGCCATCATCTGCCGCAGATATTTTAACGAGATCACTGAGCACTTTAACATACACCTTGGGTACCTGGGCAAAGGGATATCCCGGGGAACTGCAAAGCTAATGAACTTGCTGGGAATGGGACGATACTACAAATTCTCAAAGAATTTGCATTGGTGCGCCACTGTCCACAGGCAAGCTTTGGCTTAGGCAAGAGGCAATGAGGCAGTCCAATGAAAGATGAACAGAAATCGGCACCTTTAGGGTAACAAGACAAATCTGGCCAAGATATGACCAGAGAAGATCAAAGTATCGCACTACAGAGGAAAAGACTCTTTACGTTGGTGTCAGTTCTGACGGGACACTGTGTCATCGGTGAACACGTTAGAAGATTGGCTATGGCGTCCAATTACTTCTGTAGGAGCTGTGGTGATGAGGCAGAAGTGGATAGCACTGAGCACCTGCTGTCTGTAGTCGGCCTTCTGGTAATTCTGACAGATCTTTCCGGTACCGATATTCGTTCTATTGATAACTTTAAACAGCACGCATATGTCAAAGGAAGATTATTGGAAACAGCTCTGCATGAGGTAGTTCATCACAGAGAAGAGTCTTCTAGTGAAAATATCTCTATTTGCATAGACAATGAATGCGCATTCACGAGAGGAGGTCCCAAAATTAGCCAACCTAACAAAGAAAACGAAAAAAAATTGGGAATTTTTTCCTATATTTCTCAACATAATCTCCTTTTAGCTCGATACACTTTTTCCAGCGCTTTTCAATAGCTTTGATACCCTGTTTATAGTAAGAACTATGTAGCTCCTGAAAATAGCCATCAACCACAATCTCCACCTCTTCATTGCTGGAAAATCTTTTTCCGCCGAGTCATTTTTTTCAATTTTGGAAACAAAAAATAATACCAGGGAGCTAAATCTGGTGAATAAGGTTCCCGCTGAAGCAATTCTAACTTAATTTAATTTTTTTTAGCCATCGCAATAGTGGATGTATGAACTGGTGCATTGTCTTGATTGTGAGCAAACGCGGCACTCATCTTGCGCATAGCTTTCTCATCATCAAATTGTCCGTCAATATGCAATGTAAAGCACTTTTTGAAATGCCTATGACTTCAGCTAGCTCCCGAACCTTTAATCGACGGACTTTTTTGTTGGACTGAGACCTTTTAAATGAATGTATTTTATTCCATATCGGTGACCAAATTTTTTCCATGTTTACAAATTAACTGAGATCATTTACTTTTAAAAAACAAACTAAACAACGAGAAGCCTTGAAACTTAAAACATAGGTTTTAGAAGGTTGCCACGCTTTAAGAAAGTGCATTTTTCAAACAACTACCGCCATCTATATGTCAGGTCGGCTAATTGTGGGCCCCCTAGTAGCAATGTGCAGTCCGATACACGTATCCAATCCTTAGATGAATTTGACGTTGACAGTGCATTGAACTATATGCTAAGGAATAAGTGAATTTTTTGTGGATCATATGACGTCACAAGTAGAGACATTGCAAATCTTTGAACACCACATGGGGGTGGTTACAGCATCTTCGCCTACGCAGTCTCCTTAGAACACTCACCAATGAATGACTTAAACCAGTCTGTTATGCAGACAATGTCGTAATACATCTAAGGGGTAAGAGTCCAAACCAATTATGTAGAAGAGCTGATGGGGCACCTAAGATAGTATGTTTCGACCTGCCTCGATTCCTGCATTAGAGTTAATAGAAGTTATCTTGGTTCGGAAACTGAGTTGGAAGGAACACATAGAAGAAAGAGTCACCATGGCTCACAGATGTTGTTCGTTGTGCAGAAAAGCTATAGGTTCCAAATCGGTACTCAGTCCAAGTATGACACACTGGCTTGGAAATCAATAACAAGGAAGGGTAACGTAAAAACATTGCAAAAACATATGTGATGTCCACTCATAAGCGGGACGGTTAGAACGGCATCAACAAGGGCGTTGGAGACTATACTGCACGTTCAACTAATAGAAATCTGTATAAATTATGAAGGCAGCCCTCACAACAAAACGTCTAGAAGTGATTGGTGAATGGATTAATCGAGACCACAAGTCGTATCATCGGTAGATAGTAGAATCAGTGGTCGACCATCTTCAAATCTCCGACCGCATTCCTGGAGTACAGCTTGCAGCTAACCAGACAGAAACTTCTGGTTGAACTGAAGACTAGCGCATGTACCAGTAGAAATATGCTCATATGCGGATGGGCCTAACTATGGGGAGGGAACGGGACTGGGGATTCTTATTGAGGAATCAGAGGTCGATTTTACTTTCGCTTCCCAGACCATAACACGGCGTTTCAAGCAGAAATTCGACCCATCACGGAGTACGTAACAGTAACACAACGGGCAATCAGTGAGGCCTCAAAGGGTTAATAACTTCATATATAGGGTTTTCCAACAAGAGGTGTTATACCGGTATTTCGGTAGCTGTCACTTTTGAAGCTTTGATTCTTCGTCATTTGACAAGTAGAAACTACGCCATTACTAAAAATGGAACGATACACGATTCTACAACGCATTGAAATTATTCAAATTCGAAAATCATCGAAAAATCATCTTGACTGATGAGGCCCATTTCCACCTCGGTGGCTACGTCAACACGCAAACTTGTCGCATCTGGGGCTCGGAAAACCCAAGAGTTATTGTTGAGAAGCCTCTCCATCCTCAACGTGTGACTGTTTTGGTGCGGATTATGGTCCGGCGGGGTCATTGTACCTTACTTTTTCGAAAATGAGGTTGGATCAACAGCGGTTTATCAAATACACCTATTTTTCGCTGAACATTAGATACTTTAAATTCATTGCACTGTGCCGAATTATAAGCATTTATGTGCACTGGTAAAAACGTTATGAGATATTAAATTGTGGTATGATTTGGGCATTTTGTGTGAGAGGTACAAAAAGGGGCGTGACGATAACGCTCATTTTTCACAGGGCTATAGACACTATAAAAACATTACACTGTACAAAATTTCAAGTATTTTTATACACTGGTTTTAATGTTATAAGCTGTTAACTTTTTGTGCAAAAAGGTACCTTTGTGTGGGAGGTACCAAAAGGGGTGTGACAACAACGCCAATTTTTCCCTTGACTGTAGGCAATATAAAAGCATAATACTGTACAAAATTCCAAGTTTTTTATACACTGTTATTAATGTTACAAGCTGTTAACTTTTGGTGCAAAACGGTGCGTTTGTGTGGGAGGTACCGAAAGGGACGTGGCGACTTCGCCCATTTTTCTCGAGTTGATAGCGACTAATAAGCTAATACTATGTGTGGAATTTCAGAAGATTCGAATAAGCAGTATAGCAGTTATTAAAGAATCAATTTTTCACAACATTCTAACCCTTTGTGGGGGAGGTACTAGAAGGAGTGGACCACTATGGCCCATCTTCGAACTTAGCCGGAGATAGAAAAAAATATTACCACATACCAAATTTGAAGTCAATCGGTTACTCCTTTCGAGAGTTATCGTGCGCACCAGCCAGCAGACAGACAGACAGACGGACGGACGGACATTGCTCATTCGACTTAAAATGACCCAAAACGGGTTTCCTCCGAACATACTTGGGGTCTTAGGTCACTCCTTCGATGAAAAGTGTCACACTAAAGTGAGGGTATAAAAACTATTGGATTAAAGCCCTTTTAAACCATGAAGATTTTGCTTTGAGTGTATACAGTTTAATTCATAAACAAAAAAGTTTCGTAGGACAATACCCAGTAACATTTTTCATTACCAAATAATCCGACGAGTAAGCAAAGTTCGATAATGGTAAGTACTTATTATTTAGCCACTTTTCTCTTTATTTTAACATGGGGATGTCATTGGAGGAAAGTACTTCCCAAAAGCTTACTATAAAGTAACATAATAAGTACTTATTTGTAGCATAGGCATACAAATAAGTACTTATTATGTTATTTGTAGCATAGGCATTAAGTACTTGAATAATGCATTACCAATAAGTTATAAAATAAGTAGTATACGATATACGTAAATATAGCGTGATCCATTTCGAGGTTCCCTGCTTTTTTAAAGAAAAGAAAAAAACAGAAAATTCAAATTGAATGGGGAATGTTTATTATTATTTGAAAGAACATTCTTTGGCATTTATTTTTTGAAGATTATGTCTATCAAATGTTGGCCGCGGCTACGTCCATCCGTTCAGTCCAATTTGCGATGACTCGATTATGTTGACCATAAGTTGAGCTAAGTGCACGAAACACATTCCTCACAGAATGTGAATTTTCGCAATAAAGTTGAACGATTTGTAAACGTTGTTCAGGCGTAAGTCTTTCCATGATGAAATGCTTAATAAAAACAAGTAAGAAAGTTTCAGTCGGGTAAACCGACTAAGGTATACCCTCACTTTGTGAGTAATGTAATATTGAATATTACTCGAATTATTCTGTCAATTTGTGTGGGAGGTACCAGAAGGGGTTTATCAAATACACCTATTTTTCGCTGAACATTAGATACTTTAAACTGTGCCGAATTATAAGCATTTATGTGCACTGGTAAAAACGTTATGAGATATTAAATTGTGGTATGATTTGGGCATTTTGTGGGGGAGGTACAAAAAGGGGTGTGGCGATAACGCCCATTTTTCACAGGGCAATAGGTACTATAAAAACATTACACTGTACAAAATTTCAAGTATTTTTATACACTGGTTTTAATGTTATAGGCTGTTAACTTTTGGTGCAAAAAGGTACCTTTGTGTGGGAGGTACAAAAAGGGGCGTGGCAACAACACCCATTTTTCCCTGGACTGTAGGCAATATAAAAGCATAATACTGTACACAATTTCAAGTATTTTTATACACTGTTATTAATGTTATAAACTGTTGACTTTTTGTGCAAAATGGTGCCTTTGTGTGGGAGGTACCAAAAGGGACGTGGCGACTTCGCCCATTTTTCTCGAGTTGATAGCGACTAATAAGCTAATACTATGTGTGGAATTTCAAAAGATTCGAATAAGTAGTATAGCATTTATTAAAGAATCAATATTTCACAACATTTTAACCATTTGTGGGGGAGGTACTAGAAGGAGTGGACCAATATGGCCCATCTTCGAACTTAGCCGGAGATAGAAAAAAATATTACCACATACCAAATTTGAGGTCAATCGGTTACTCCTTTCGAGAGTTATCGTGCGCACCAGCCAGCAGACACACAGACAGACAGACAGACAGACGGACGGACATTGCTCATTCGACTTAAAATTACCCAAAACGGATTTCCTCCGAACATACTTGGGGTCTTAGGTCACTCCTTCGACGTGTTACACTTTTTTCGGTAGCAAATGATATATACCCTCGTATCACTAAAGTGAGGGTATAATAACATGACAGCATGGCACCACTCACACGTAATCTGTCAAAAAAAGGTTATTAAAAAAGTATCTCTACTTGGATCACCCGTTATTTATGGTATTTTCATTCAAATCTGCTCGTATTATTTGAAAACATGTTGAAAAATAAATAAATCTTGTACAATAACCCACATATAGCCAAAATTCCATTATATTAAAAATTGCCAAAATAATTTTGATAACAAAAAAATTAATTATTTCAGCGAATAATCAGATGTCATTATTTGGTAATGCAGGGAATAATGACAGGTCCTTACCAAGATTTTACTGTGTATGCATTGTTATTGGAAAATATGGCATACTTTTTGGAGCTGTCGTAAATGTTATTAATGCATAATCTAGTTACAATTGTAAATAATGACAAAATCTAACGCTAACTACTCTAAAGTTTAGTTCCATAAACGGATAAAAAAAGATTTTGGGTCGATTCTGCGGGCTTGGAAAAAATTTAAAAATGGTTTTGATGTTGCCTCGAGGTAAGCTTTCAAATTTCGACTCGCATCCGGGAACTTTTTTACACGTTGTTGTTGTTGTTGTAGCAGTATATGTGTTTGTTATCCATTAGTTGTTTTTCATTCGCCTTGTATAGTGGTTTCTGCTGTATTGGTTTCCAGGCCGAGGAAGATGGCTGCTTCCACTGGTTGGGTCCAAAGAGACCTGGGAACAAGTTGAGTAGGTTTGGCAGGGCAGTTAAAGAGGTGTAGTGTGTCGTGTGGTCCCTGGTTACAGGCGGGACATATGTTCGACGTGGTGCCATCAATCCTTGCCCAGTATGAATTGAGGCGGCTACACCAGCCAGATCTTAATTGGGCCAAAAGTACTCTTGTCTGTCGTGGTAATTCCTCTTCCTCTGAGGCCACTGATGGAGGGTGGTCTCCTAGTACGACATTGACTCTGTAGTTATTCACGGCTTCAGCGACTGCGTCAGAGTGTATGTCAGCCAGACCTGCCTTGAAAGCTCTTTGGTCTAGAGGTTCTCTCTTGTAGCGTTGGACCTCGCGCTCTAGATCATGAAGGTCTTTCCTGATCTGCCTGGGAGGTGGGCGCCTATCCACTAGATGGTGATTGGGATGGCTGGGACGGTAGCAACCAAGCAGATGCTGCTTCGACAGCAAAAAATTGTGTCGTCGCACGGTTATGATCTTCGTCTCCTCATGTAAGTGGTCCACAGAAGACATGAGGAGGCACCCTGTCGCAGTTCTCAGGGCGGCATTTTGGCAGGTCTGTATATTCTTCCACTGCGTCTCGCTCACATTCGGTGACCACACTGGTGCTGCATAGTTTACCACAGACCGACCTATCGCTTTGTAAGAGGTCAACAAGGTTTCTTTATCTGTGCCCCAAGTGCTGCCGGCTAGCGACTTGAGGACCTTGTTCCTACTTCTCATTTTATTGCAGATAGCTGTGGCATGCGCGTTAGACCTGAAGAGGCTATCAAATGTGACACCAAGAACCTTAGGGTAGTTGGTGGTCGGAATTCTTGTGCCATCGACTATCACATTGAGTTGCTCCTTCACTTGCGCTGTCCATGCAGTAAAAAGGGTGGCCGATGATTTGGTGGCGGATATTTTTAAGTTCCTCGCAGCGAAGAAATTGGCAATCTCAGCGAGGTAGACGTTCAGCCTTCCACATATGTCATCGATTAGAGGGCCCGACGCCAGAATCGTACAGTCATCAGCATATGATACGATTTCAACGCCGTCAGGTGGGGGTGGAATTGCAGAAAGGTAGAGGTTAAACAGTGCCGGAGATATCACCCCACCTTGGGGAACTCCCTGTTTCACTCTACGGGGTTTGGACTTCTTGTTTCTGAATTCCACATACGACTGGCGTCCACACATGTAATTGACGGTCCAACGTTTCAAACTATTCGGGAGGGACGTGTTGGCTATGTCCTCAAAAAGCGTGGCGTGGCTGACAGTATCGAAGGCCTTCGATAGGTCTAGCGCCACGAGGACGGTCCTGTCACCGGGCTTGTTCTGGTTAAGACCGCGGCTCACATGCGTGGATATGGCGTGTAAAGCAGTAGTCGTACTATGCTGCTTTCGGAATCCGTGTTGATGATTAGCAATTGGAAAATGTCCAATAAGGCTCGGGAGGATTAACGCCTCAAGCGTCTTTGCTACTGGCGAGAAGGGAGATAGGCCTGTACGATTCTCCCTTGCTCGCATCTTTGCCCGGTTTCAGTAGCGGGACCACTCTACCCATTTTCCAGGCTTCGGGTATTATCAGAGTGGCCAACGACAGATTGAGGACCCTAGTCAGGTACTCAACTCCCGGTATGTCCAATTGCTTCAACATCAGCATCGAAATTCCGTCGGGGCCGAGCGCTTTGGATGACTTAGCGCTACGGATGACATCTGCAACTTCTCCAACTGTAAACTGTGGTGGTACTTCTTCAGCTCGGAGAGCATGGATACGACGCATTACTCTCCTTTTCGCTCTGTCACTCACGGGGTGCTCTATAAATTGTCGGTTAAAATAACGCGCGCACCTCTTCGGGTCAGTCACAGTGGTGGCACCAAATGTGACTGCCGTCCGGTCGTCTTTCCTGCCTGGATTCGAGAGTGACTTAACCGTTGCCCACAATTTACTAATACCGGAACTTAAGTTACATTGCTTCAGTTGATCTAGCCATTTATTCCGCTTATATTCGTCGACTTTCCTACTGATTTCTAGATTCAGTTCCCTGATTCTAGGATCAGCAGGATTAGAACGACGAATTTCATCACGCACGTCTGCTAGTCCCGCTGCATCTGCTGGGAAATTAGGTCGTATCTGGGTATTCGACCAGCAGGGATAAAGCGAGCGGCTGCTGCGTTGATGATGCCTCGGAATTTCTTCTCAGCTACCCGAACATCTGAGGGGATGGGTAGTTCACTGAAGCTGCGGTTGGTGAATTCTCTGAACCCGTTCCAGTCCGCTTTCCTTTGATTCAGGAAAGTACGGCGTTCAGAGATAATAAAATCGGCTGGTCTGTCTATGGAGAGGATTATGGGGAGGTGGTCTGATCCCAATGAAATGACGGGCTGCCAGGTGACGTCATTTATCAGACCAGGCGACACGATGGTGATATCTGGCGAGCTGCTGCAATCACCCATAATCCGTGTGGGGGCGTCCTCATTCACTGTGCAGAACGTAGAGCCATCTATCTGCTCAGCCAAAGCTATGCCTCTATGGTCATTAGCTAGGAGAGAATGCCAAAGCTCATGATGGGCATTAAAGTCTCCTAGGACCACGCGATTATTGCCTTGCAGTAACGGACTGATGTCCGGCAAATAACGCGGAGAACAGCTACCAATCGGCGGTATATATACGTTGTACAGCTCTATCTCGGCAGTCCCGGACTTAACTGCTACCCCCATACATTCAATGTATGGGTCTCTAGAGTCAAGCTCAGGCGAGATAGGTCTGTATTGCACAGAATGGTGTAATAGGAAAGCCAGTCCCCCACCTCCACTTCTAGTGCGATCCTTACGTAGCACATTGTAACCCTGACAACTGTGCAAGCTGCATGTGTCGCTCAGCTTTGTTTCCTGGATCGCAGCGACCTTGATGTTATTCCGATTCATAAAATCTACAATCTCGTTGATTTTGCCGCGGAGACCATTGCAATTAAATTGCAAGAAGGATGCATGTTCGGGGGTTGGTACAGCAATGTGTGGTGTTAGTTGTGGTGTTGATTGCTGTGCATGTTGCTGTAGGGGAGATTGCGGCGGTGTCCCATAAACCGAAGGTGTCGATGACGTAGACGACGGGGACGACGAAGCCGACGACACTGACGACTGCGATTCTTGAGGCACACTGAGAGGTATGGATGCACAGCAGGCTCCGACATAGCTCCCTATGCGGCGATACTCCCCGGCGTTCCTAAGGCCAGAGCAACCCCTGAGATGCAACCACTCCATACATCGGGTACACCTTACTGATGCTGAGTTGCCACGTATAAGGTTCCCGCAGACGGAGCAGAAATATTGTTGTGGTCCGGGATTTTGTTCGGTCCCGGCACGGACCAGAAGAATTCGGAGCAGACACTCCGGGATGTGCCTCTCCCAAGGCGAAAAAATGGACGAACATAAAACACATAGTACTGAGGTGGCAGCCCCTGGCCGAAGAATTGCTGCTTCGGGTCAATCCGGTACAAAGAACCGGCTGCCGTGGGATTTTTACACGTAGGCCAACCCGGTTTAATGTATATCAATGTCTTCTCTACTTAGTTAGCCGTATGTGGACTTAGTAGGATCCCGAATTTGTACCATTTGTATTAGTCTTATTTGGAAAATTTATTGGCTTTGGCGGTGGCCTTGCTCCCATTCTCTTGCCTCAGATGAGTCCGATGTTGGCAACTCAGGTGAGAAAAAGGAAGAAAACGGGAAAAATGAAGGTTATACAACGTAATCCCTATCGGAATATTCCGAATTTTCTTATTTTGCCAGAATATGCAATATTCGCTCTGACCAAAATGTAATACAATGCTTTCAATATAACTTTTGATGACACTTATGTCTTACTTTGTCTAGGAAGCAATAAACATTTTAGTGACTAGAAAAATCTCTTATCGAGCAAGTTTTTTTGCAATTGAAGAGCTCCGACAATTTCCCAATGTGTGTGTGTGTGTGTGTGACATTGTGCAATGTTAGCCATAAAATGGTGAATAATCGTTTTGCATTAATCAACAAAACCTAAGTCCGCAAATGTTTATTCTATTTATTGTGAAATTGAATACTCATAGTTGTGGTTAAATTTGACTATTTACTTATATCGAAAGATATACTGACAATGATAAATAGGTTTACTCATTTAATTACGGTCGTTGTCACTTTAATGGTTAGACATGTAAGCCCGATTGATTTGTAATTTTCCAAACGCAAAAAAAATAATTATAACGCAAATTAGCACTGATGAAATAGTTCAAATTTTTTTGAACATTAAATTAAAATTCGTTTTGCGCCACGTAAATAATCTTTAGTAAGATAAGATCCAACTTTACAAACACTGAACAAAGTATTATTCTACCTTAAAAGATTTTTAAAGATTTCCAAAGACGTTCTAAACTTTACATTAAATTTAAAGTTCTGCACACTAAAAACCTAAACAAGTAAGAACGGCAGTAGGTTCTGCCTGGCCAAGTCTTATGAATGACTTAAATGACCATCAATCATGAATAGCATTTCATTCTATAACCAAACAAAATCTGTGAAGTGGAAAATAAGGAAATCATGGAGCGATATGTTTTTTTGTAGCAAATTCAAATAAAACCAAAGCTGCAAAGTTTCGATTAGAGTTGGGTCGTTCCGGAACGAACTCGTTCAATTGAACGATTCCCTTGAAGGAACGATTGGAACTGGTTCCTGCTATGTTGTTCTTTTAGTTCCATCGTTCACTTCGGATCTTCAGTCTTTTTACAGTGTGCACAGAAGTGCCACATTACATAGACATCACATGCGTTTAACAATTGTCATTTTAATAAAATCACCAGAACATAATGAAATAAATTAAAAATATATTTTCAATTTCCTTGTCTGACAAAATTGTTTTTATCACGTTCATAAAAGAAGACTGAACTAGTAAACAAACAGCTATTGTGATGTTTGACCGAATGAATGTCATTTGAACGAAGAATCCAAAAGGAACGATGGAACGAAAAGACTGAACGAGTTCCTTTACCGGAACGGAACGAAAAGGACCGGTCCGTTCAGTGAACGATAATGCCCAACACTAGTTTCGATACCGATTTACAGGATCCCCCCATCAGAAATGGCCAATTATTACCTCACTAACAAAACCTAAATCCATTAGTCAGCACGCGTACGTTTTTTTGATCGTTGCTGATCAGTCGTAGAGAACGGACGTGTTTATCACAGAGCGGATAGTTGAAACTAGGGATGTATTCGGATCATTTTAACATTCGCTTTCGCAAAAACCACATTTGGATTTGTTAGAAATGTTATATCTTATTCGCTTCACACATTTTGAATGAAAACCTCTTCCACTTCTCTTCAAAACAGATGAAAAATATGATTGTCCTTGTGGTAACAGGAGGTAAAAAAAACATTCTTAATACTTGAATATCCTGGAAAAGTATCAATTTAGTTCCTCAATTTTGTTGGTACTAAAGGGTCAAACTATTATTCGCATTCGCATTCGCTTTCGCAAAAATGCATATTTCACTATTCGCTTCCGCATTCGGAAGAAATATATTTCAATATTCGCTTTCGTATTCGCTTTCGCTAAAGTCACTTTCGTTACATCCCTAGTTGAAAACTATTACGCAGTACCTATTACGCAATCGCAAAAAAACTGTACAAAGTCTGGAAGGCCTTTATCGTAGTACCTATTACGGGCGATGACGGGGATGCCTTCGTGTTCCGATTGAGCGGGGTACCCCAATCGTCCTACTGTCCGTCCGTTGGTCTTGGCCAAAGCCGACCACACCAAAAATGGTGAAAATTCCCCCCCAGTACTCACAACAGGTGGTACGGTGAGGGGAAAACGTCATGGCCGACCGTCAAAACGGAAGCACAATGAGCACCGGATAGCGAAGTTGGAGGCTCGTGAGGTTTTGGCTCTTACCGAAAAACAAAAAGAGTCACTTACCTGGGCTAAAGGCGTCATAGATGCCTTTAAGGTCATTCAGCCGGCTGAAAGAGCCACAAATTCAGCTGTTTTAACGGCTCATAAAGTCAAAAGAATCCGATCACCTAATGAACCACTGCCTTCGAAAAAGGCAAGAGGCCCTAATGTCACCATCAACAGGACACTCACCAAGTCCTTCAATGAAGTGGCGAAGGAGAGTCTAGTGATGGCCGTTATAGACAGAAGTAGTGAGGATGGATCCATCCTCAAGGACAAATGGAGCCATTATGGCTCATTACCTCGATGTTCGCAAAGAAATGCCGGGCAAACCACCAAACTGCAACGATGCAGGATGGCATCAGGGGAGAGTAAAGCTCTTATATTTCGGTGATGCCAGACCAGTAGATCTGTATAAGGCTGCTCTGAGTCGAGCGGGTGAGGTGTGGCCGGGTGCCCAGTTGGATGTTGTGGAAAAAAACAACATCCCTGGTCACCCTAGAGCCATCACCTGGGTTACAGAAGAGCCCTCCAACCCGACTGACATATTAGAAATAATAAAAGATTCCACTCCTGGTCTGCCGGCCCATAATTGGAGAATCAGCAAGGTGGGTGAGGCGGATGGTAAAAAGCGGCAGGTCAATTTGATCCTTAACGCTGAACCCACCTCCCATATACAACGTGCAAGTGCAACCCTACAATATGACTTCGAGACTATAGTCTTGAAGATATACAAGCAGGATATAGCTTTCTGGAAGTGCGGAGGTACGCACGCCCATTATTTCTGGTGACTCCAATTGTAACAGAAGATCTGTAACGTCCTTCTCTGAGGACAAAAGCACTACTTCTGACACAGAGGGGCTGAGGGGAATATCCGGACTCTTTAACGAATCTGGCGGGGACACGCATCTCGATGATACGAACGAAGAGTTCTACAACACTCTTGTCGGGGTGGATGTTAATCTGTCAATTACCTATGATGGTAAGAATTCTACAGATTAACCTCCATCATGCTAAAGCAGCCTCAGCGGCTCTATTGCTGCGCCTGTCCACAGGTGCAGTAGACATCGTACTGATACAGGAGCCCTACGCAGTGGGAGGAAGGGTGTGCGGTATCAGGACACCCAACTTTAAACTGCTTGTGGGCAACTGTGAAGGCACTCCAAGAGGCGGAATGAAATTGGGCCCCAGGAAAATACACCCAACTATTTTTATGAATATGGGCCCCAAAAAATAACATATCAAACAACAACAATTTTATTTGGGGCTTAATTTCATTTTTTGACTGCTTTTTGGGGTTTACTTTCATTTCTTGTTTGTTTTTTGGGGCTTATTTTCATCTATTAATTTAGAAACAGGAGAGGCTACGCATAAAAGATTTGCTCCACGTTGCCAACATTGGATCCTGTCCATAGGAGAAAGTCATAAACAGAGGCCGAAGGCCTCAGGCCGCAGACCGTAGGCCGACCGCACAGGAGTACATTTATAATTAGAAAATATGTTTGTATAGGTGTATTAATGCGTACTCCCCAGATTTAGGAAGAGAAAATTTCTTAGTTTTTTTGGGGTTTATTGTCATTTCAGGCTGTTTTCTTGATTGGGGTGTAATTTCCTAAATCAGTTTTTGTAACGAAAATAGGCCCAGAATTTGGGGCGCACTTTCATTTTCAATTTGGGGTGCATTTTCTTGGGGTCCAACTTCCGGCCGCCACTCCAAGAACCTGCATTTTGGCCGGGAAAGATCTAAGTATCATTCTCCTGGCTAATTTAAGTGGTAAAGACCAAACAACTGCTAGTCTGGAGATCGGTAATCGCATATATTGGGTGGTCTCCAGTTACTTGCCTTATGAAGCTGTAGTACCGACTGCTCTACTCAGGGAAGTAGTAGAAGAAGCAACGTCTGACGAGGTCGAGCTGATTGTTGGCGCAGACACGAACACTCATCATACTATCTGGGGTAGTACGGATATAAACAATAGCGGTGATTCGCTTCTTGACTTTATTCTAACTACCAACCATAGGTAATAAGCCGACCTTTACAATTAAAGACAGACAAGAAGTACTCGAGGTAACGTTTGCTACTGATGCGACGTTTTGTACTGGACGACCACTCATTCTCAGATCACCATTATATTGAGTTCAAACTCGCTAAAAAAGCGCCTGAAAATGCCGTCCACAGAAATGTGAGAAAGACAAAGTGGCACCTCTATGAGAAGAATTTCAAAAAAGTCCTCAACTCTAAACTTCTGTACGAACCGAATGACAAAGCCGGTCTGGATAATCTGGTCGAGCATATCACCACATCATTCAATAGTTCCCTTCAAGAAAGAAGCCTGTCCAAAAACAAGGTACAAGGTAAAACTAACTTCTGAGCTAACGGCTATGAAAAAGACCTGCAACAAGCAATTCAACAAGGCTAAATCTACTGGGGTCGCTAATGTTTGGGATGCCTATAAAGAGCAACTCAAGATCTATAGGATGGAGCTTAGAAAGGCGCAAAGACTCTCTTGGTATACCTTCTGTGGCGAAGTGGAAAAGGTCTCCGACGTCGCAAGGCTGAGGAAAATACTATCAGCTTCACCCTGTACAGTGGGTTACTTGCTCACCAACAGAACCCGAAGATCAGCAAGACCAACAAGAATGCGAGTGGACTGCGAGCGTTGTTAGCTTGTTGACTGAGAGATCCAGGATAAGCTGGGCTATTAACAGCTTTGAGCCCTTCAAGTCACCTGGACCAGACGGCATCACTCCAGCAGAAATGCAGAGAAATGCCCTGGCTGGATAAAATTTATGTAGGCTGTATCAGGCTTTCATACATCCCGAATCGATGGAGGGATACGAAAGTGGTATTCATACCTAAAGCGGGGAAGATATCACACACTAGGCCAAAAGACTTCAGACCAACAAGGTTTGTAAACAGAGGGACCCCACAAGGAGGAGTACTGTCTCCACTAATTTGGAACCTAGCGGTGAATGAAATCCTGCTAGATCTAGAACGTTGTGGCTGCAAGGTCGTGACGACGTGGCAATCGCAGTGAGTGGCAAATTCGAAAACATCCTCAGAGACATCCTACAGGTGGCTCTGAATAAGTTCGCTAGATGGGCCAGAAGCAGCGGTTTGGGCGTTAACCCAAACAAGAAAGAATTGGTTCTCTTTACCAGGATGAATAATGTCCCACATGTAGACCCTACATCTCGGATAAATGGAACAGATCTAGTCTTTTCTGAAAGTGCAAAATTTTTAGGAATAATTTTAGATAGGAAACTGTTATTTAGACTTAACGTATTGGAACGTGTACGGAAAGCCAACGTCGCCATATATTCCTGTAAAAGGGTTGTAGGGTCGCGGTGGGGCCTCTCTCTCCTAAAATCGTCCATTGGATATATATATCGGTAGTTCGTCCTATAGTGTTATACGGCATTATGGCATTACGGTATGGTGGACGGCAACTGACAAACTAACCATCATCAACCTACTATCAAAGGTTCAGAGAACTGCCTGCCTGAGCATAAGCGGAGCCTTAAGGACTACAGCGACCGAGTCTCTACAAGCCCTACTCCATATACTGCCGTTTAATATTGTGACGAGTGAAGTTGCAACCAAAGGGCACTAAGATTAAACTGCCTATCAATGTGGAGGTACAAGAACTACGGTCACATGAGGATATCAAAGTGTAGTGCTATGGTAATCGGCCGAGTGTACTATATACCAACTGTGTACACCTTCGAGGGGAACTACATCACTATGATTCCCGCCAGAGATGAATGGGTTGGTAGAATACCAGGTCATAGAAACCATCTCCACTACAATACGGATGGTTCGAAGCTTGATGAAAAGAAAAACTTAGTTTGGATAAAGCTCACAGACTACCAGATGCCTGCAATGTCTATCAAGCCGTAATAATGGCAATATGGAAAATCGCCAAGTGGCTGAGTCGCAACAAGCCATCATTAGTTGTCAATCCTCCAAGTAATTCATTTCAATTATTATTATTTTTTATTTTTACGAATTTTTTTACGATTTTTTCAGCGTGTATATACCTTCGTATCACTAAAGTGAGGGAATAAAAATATATTCACACTAAAAGACTGAAAACTAATAGTTGGCAACCAAAATTCACATTCGTCTAAAAATAATAAATATAATAAAATGCATTATAACCCGTAGTACCAATAACCCATGGACCCTAGTCCCTGCGTTCGCGATACACTACACTCCCAGTTCGTCACTAGCAAAATCCCAATCCCATAGTTGGTATCCGTGGTTTCCCGAATACAGATTTACAGAACCCCCCATCAGAAATGGCCAATTGATTTTTTTAGTCCCTATGTGCGCAATACATTATACTCTATTATTATTTAGTACAAGATATTTTTCATTTTTTAAGCATAGCAAATTACAATTTAACAAAATTATTCGTTACTACCATATTTGAAAATAAAAAATGTAAACTTGTATTACGTATGTACTCGTGCTTTCCGAATATGTCATGACGGAAATTCGTGAGCTTTCTTTAATAACTAAACTATGACAGAGCTCTTAATCAATTTTGAAATTTGTTGAAAAATAACACTAGTTTACAAAATGCTTAAATCAAACAATGTTAAACCAAGCCAATGGTGGTAAATTCTGTACCGGCCAGATCTGTCATAGTAAATGACGACAACAGTGTTGGTTACTAAGCTACAGCAATAAAGGGTTTTCCAACACTGAAAAAAAGTGCACTGAGAATCAATGAAATTAACTTTTATGATTTTGAATTTAATTTGGCGCCAAAGACAATAATCATTAAGATACGTACACCTGGCAATGCAATTAAAGTCTTTAAATCATTTACATATTGTACTTTAATTAAAGACATGAAAAGTCCTTAAATCAATTAAATGTTGTAATGAGATCAAGTACATGTTGTATTTGTTGTTGTTATTATCAAGTGTAAGACTGCATTAAGTGACCAAATCCATTTCGATAAATATTTTTTATTTAAATTATTATCCCCTCACCTTAGAGAGGAGGGTATATATCATTTGCTACGAGCCAAAACGTAACACATCGAAGGAGTGACCTAAGACCCTAAGTTTGTTCGGCCAATATCCGTTTTGGGTCATTTTAAGTCGAATGAGAAATGTCCGTCTGTCTGCTGGCTGGTGCGCACGATAACTCTCGAAAGGAGTAACCGATTGACTTCAAATTTGGTATGCGGTAATATTTTTCTCTATCTCCGGCTAAGTTCGAAGATGGGCCATATTGGTCCACTCCTTCTTGTACCTCCCTTACAAAGGGTTAACTTGTAGTGAAATATTGATTCTTTATTACCTTCTATATAACTTACTCGAATCTTCTGAAATTTCACACATAGTATTAGTTTATTAGTCGCTAACACGTCAAGGAAAATGGGAGAGGTGGCCACTCCCTTTATGGTACCTCCCACACAAATGGAACATTTTGCACCAAAAGTTAACTGCTTATATACTCAATACCAATGCATATAAATACTTGAAATTTTGTACAGTATAATGCTTTTATAGTACCTAGAGTCCAGAGAAAAATGAGCGTTATTGGCACGCTCCTTTTGGTACCTCCCACACAAATGGTCTATTATATACCAAAAGTTAACAGATTTTAACTTTAATACCAGTGAATATAAATACTTGAAATGATGTGCGGTGTAATGCTTTTATAGTATCTAGAACCCAGAGAAAAATAGCAGTTATTAGCACGACCCTTTTGGTACCTCCCACACAAATGGACCCTTTTGAACCAAATGTAAACTGCTTTTAACTTAAATAGCAGTACATACTTTAAAGTAAATAAAGTAAAGTGGTAATAATTTAATTAAAACGAAAAAAAAAATTACGAATATTTCTGTGGGGCTCAAGGTGATAGGGATTCATAAGTCGGTTAACCCGACTGAACTTTCTTACTTGTTTTGTTCTTATATCAGTATCAATTTCCAATAATTTCAAAAGCGTTCGACCTTAGGACAAAAATGAAGATCTATGCCAAATTTATCACCTACTTACACCGCTCGGAGGAAAACCTGAAATTAACATCTGTTTATGTGCTAAATACGAGTATGTTATAAATACATTTCAGATGCTGACAAGTTTGATTTACTTTGATTACAACTACATCATTTTATCCAAATTGTAAAAAATCGAAATAATTTTATACAAAATATAAAATAATATCATGCAAAGTACGAAATAATTTCATACAAAATATGAAATAATTTCATAGAAAATATGAATACGAACGAGTTGGCAAATAAATTACTTGATGTGATTATTTTTGATTTAAAATAGAAGAAGTAAGAAATAATTCTTGTTCGTTTGCTTTAATCCTTTCCTGACAAGAGAGAGCTGCGTTTCGAACCGAATTAGAGGAAAAAACGATCTAAAACCAGAAGAATATTTATAGACAATTTTAAAATAGTGTAGGTCGGGGACATACAAAATATGAAATAATTTCATAAAAAATATGAAATAATTTCATAAAAAATAATGAAATAGTTTCTTAAAAAATGTGAAATAATTTCGTAAAAATTATGAAATAAGTTCTTAACAATTATGAAATATTTTCTTAAAAAATATGAAATAATTTCATAAAAAATATGAAATAATTTCATAAAAAATATGAAATAATATTTATAAAAAATATTAAATAGCTTCATAAAAAATATCAAATAGTTTAAAAAATATGAAATATTGTCATAAAAAATATGAAATAGGCACTATAACAGCATTACACTTTACAAGATTTCAAGTATTTGTATGTACTGGTATTAAATTTATAAGCTGTTTGGTTCAAACTTGTCCATTTGTGTGGGAAGTACCATAAGGGGCGTGGCAACTTCGCCCATTTATCTCGAGGTAATAGTGACAAATAAACTAATACTATATGTAGAATTTCAGAGGATTCAAATAAGTAGTATAGAAGTTATTAAATAATCAATATTTCACTAAATGTTAACACTTTGTGGGGGAGGTACTACACGCTGAAAAAAAATCGCCGCTGTAGTATATTGTCCCAAACATATTCTGCTTGAAACATATATATTTTTAGAGTGCACTCCAAATATACTATATTTGACACATACAAATATTATATGTTTGGGAGGATGTTGTTCTAAACAAAACTATGTTTACATCCTAATATTTTTTATTTGGATATGTTATTTCCCAAACAAAGATCTATTTGCGTGAATATATATCTATTCTTTAATTATTTTAAGTTGTCAGCAATTGAAAGGTAATTTTTAGAAAGTTTTAATGTTAGTAAAATTTCATTATAATTCAAAATAAATGCCTTGGAATAGTTAGAAAAAAAAAATGGTTTCAAATAGAAGTTAATGCTAAGTATTCCATTTTTAATAGAAATGCATAATTCGAAAACAAAGAAAAAATTAAAACTAAAATTCGAAAAATTCAGCAAAGTTTTGAAAATCTTTTTTTAAAAAAATATATTTGGAAGTATTCATAAACAATAATTTAATTTGTATTTAAACACATACTTTATTTGAGAAAATTAGTTCGCATATATATTTTATTCTAATATATTAACATATGGCTTCTAAATACATATTATTGATTTTTAAAAAAAAATTATTTGCTCGAAAATATATTATATTTAAAAATTTGTATTGCAAGTATATTTTCTTTCGATTCAAACATATCAAAAAAGGCGATTTTTCCCCGTGTAGAAGGAGTGGACCAATATGACCCACCTTCGAACTTAGCCGGATATAGTAAAAAATATTACCACATACCACATTTGAAGTCAATCGGTTACTATTTTGAGAGTTATCGTGCGCACCAGCCAGCAGACAGACAGACGGACGGACAGTGCTCATTCCACTTAAAATGACCCAAAACGGATGTCCGCTGAACATACTTAGGGTCTTAGGTCACTCCTTCGATGTGTTACACTTTGGGTTCGTAGCAAATGATATATACCATCCTCTCTAAGGTGAGGGGATAATTACTCGACATAAATAAATCTTAAAAATTTTGTTTAAGAACGGTATATGTAGTCAAAAATAATCTCGTGTGGGTAATAATGTGTGGAATGCAGAATATGTTGTGCAAAATGTTTTACATAAATAATAAATAAAAACAGCAATCATGAAATTGAAAGCACAGGGTTAAGCGATATTTGCATAAAAGTTTTGTGTTTTTTTCGTGTACTAAAATTTGTGTCAAATATTTCCACATCTCATAATAGTGATGAATTTGTAAAATGGGATTTTTAATTTTCTTATGAATTGTTTGGTTTTTTGTTCAGTAAATAGAATACAAATTAATGAAAACTGTTTTTAATTAATTGTCGGTAGTATATGACTGACAAATTTTCAGAGCAACCAATTTTTTAAAACAATTGGTTGTGGCAACATCCAACAGATAATTTTAGCCACCATTTTCGTAGTTGACGCAACCAAATATGATTGTTGTCAACATGGAAGCAGAAGTATACCACAACCAAAATGTTGGTTGCCCTGATGGAAGCGCATGATAGTAGACAGAACTACCAAAATTCGGTTGGCAAATAATTCGGTTGAGGCAACCAAACTGTTTTCTGTGTGTGGAAGGGTGGACTAATGTGTAACATAACTTGGGCGAATGATTGAAGACAATATAAAAATTGAAAAATGTTCGTACCAATCAATTTGAATTTGTGATTTCAGAATCGTCTAGAAGATAAATCGATTGGAAGCTTTATTAAAATTTGGACCAATGATGAAGGTCAATTCTCGTATGATTTGTTCTAGGTAAAATAAAATGCAAAGTTCCAAATACATTTTAAAACAATGCTTATCTATTTCATAGGACACTATGATTGTAGGCTTGTGTAACAATTTATGATTTATACTTTCAGTCGATCATTATTCTAATTAATTGGCAAAATAACTACAACACAAAAATGGACTAAAAGATGTCATAACTGCCGTAAAGCTAAATAAATAACTGAAAGCTGTCACACTAAATCACTAAAAATGTGTACGCAACAAAATGTTTTTTGTTCATATTTGTGCGAAATTATTTCATTTTTTTGTTTCTATAATTTATGCGTAATAATAAAAATACGCCTCTATTTCAGTTGGCAAATAACGTAAAAATTCCTACAATGAAAAAACACTATGCAACAATAAAAAATTTATGATTACAGATAAATTTAAAACAAGTAAGAAAGTTTCAGTCGGGTAAACCGACTAAGGTATACCCTCACTTTGTGAGTAATGTAATATTGAATACTACTCGAATTATTCTGTCAATTTGTGTGGGAGGTACCAGAAGGGGTTTATTAAATACACCTTTTTTTCGCTGAACATTAGATACTTTAAATTCATTGCACTGTGCCGACTTATAAGCATTTATGTGCACTGGTACAAACGTTATGAGACATTAAATTGTGGTATGATTTGGGCATTTTGTATGGGAGGAAAAAAATGGGGCGTGGCAATAACGCCCATTTTTCACAGAGCTATAGACACTATAAAAACATTACACTGTACAAAATTTCAAGTATTTTTTTACACTGGTTTTAATGTTATATTTTTTGTGTAGATTGAGGCATACAATTTTATGAAACCAAAAGAACAAAATGTTATGATAAAATTTTTTTATTTATTTTCTAAAATTTAAATTTTCATGTAAGGTACCTTTAATACGAGTAATTTGTATACCCTTACTTAAGTGTGACGAGGGTATATAACATTTGCTGCGGAAAAAAGTGTAACACATCGAAGGAGTGAAGAATGAGAAGAATGTTCGGCGAAAATCCGTTTTGGGTCATTTTAAGTCGAATGTCCGTCCATCCGTCTGTCTGTCTGCTGGCTTTGACTTCAAATTTGGTACGTGGTAATATTTTTTTCTATCTCCGGCTAACTTCGAAGATGGACCATATTGATTCATTCCTTCTAATACCTCCCCACAAAGGGTTAACATTTTGTGAAATATTGATTTTTTAATAACTGCTATACTACTGATTCGAATCTTTTGAATTCCTCACGTACTATTAGTTTTGTTAGTCGCTATCAACTCGAGAAAAATGGGTGTAGTTGCCATGCCCCTTATGGCACCTCCCACACAAATGCACCATTTTGCACCAAAAGTTAACAGCGTATAACATTAATACAGGGTTTTCCAACAAGAGGTGTTATTTTGGTATTCAAAGAAAAATTACATTTTTTGAGATAAATGATCAGATGTTTATTTCGTAATAAAGAGGAAGGTATGCCGTTAATAATGGAAAACAACATCAGCCAAATGGTCACCACGACCACGCTTACAGAACCATATCCTTTTCATGAAATTTTCCGTAACCAAATCGCAAAGTGACTGCCCTATGTCCTCGATAGCCTCACGAATTCTATCTTTGAGGTCTTGAATCGACCCTGGGCTGTTGGCGTAGACCTTATCTTTCACGTGGACCCAAAGGAAGAAGTCGCCAGAAGTTAAGTCACAAGATCTCAGTGGCCAATTGTGATCACCTCTTCGAGAGATAACACGGTCCGGAAATTTTTTCCCGTAACAGAGCAATGGTTTCGTTGCTTGTGTGACACGTAGCGCCGTTCTGTTGAAAGTAAACGTTGTCCAGATCAATACCATCCAACCCCGACCATAAAAAATCATTAATCAGCTCTCGATAGAGCAATCCATTAAACGTAACTGTTGATCCAACCTCATTTTCGAAAAATTAAGACAATTTTGATTGTTGACAAAGTCACCGAGGTGGAAATGGGCCTCATCAATCAATATGATTTTTCGAAGGAATTCCGGATCATTTTCATGCATTTCAAGGACCCAATCAGCAACGACACGACGTTCTTGATGATCGGCCGGCTTGAGTGTTAACTGAACTTTATAAGCCTAAAGCCTTAAACTTGTCACAACAGCTCGAATTTTCCACCAATTTCTGTATTGCGGTCCGACAAGGTGCTTCACGACGACCCAAAAATTCTTTAGTTTTGCGAACTGTGACTGCAAGATTTTCAACATTTTTGTAGTGAATTTCAATAATTTCAATGCGTTGTTGAATCGTGTATCGTTCCATTTTTAGTAATGGCGTAGTTTCTACTTGTCAAATGTCAAAGAATAAAAGCCTCAAAAGTGACACCTACCGAAATACCGGGTTATTAACACCCCCCCCCCCCCCCACCTTTTGTACCTCCCACACAAAGATACCGTTTTGCACAAAAAGATAAGAGCTTACAGCAGGAGAACCAATGCACGGAAATACAACAACATTTTGCACTTTGTAACGCATTTGTAGAACCTACAGCCCAAATCATACCCAAATTTAATTTCTCATAACTTTAATATACCAGTGCACATAAACGCTTTTAAATCGGCACAGTGCAATGTATTTAAAGTATCTACTGTTCAGGGAAAAATAGGTGTATTTGTTAAACCCCTTCTGGTACCTCCCACTCAAATTGACAGAAAAAATTGAGTAATATTCCATATTACATTACTCACAGAGTGAGGGTACAACCTAGTCGGTTTACCCGACTGAAACTTTCTTACTTGTTTGAGTAATTTTTGGTAGAAGTAGGATAATTTCAACAAAATCATGTTCTTATACCTAAGAACTTTCGCGCCTTTAGGTTTATTTTTAGATTAGGGTGGCAGTCGGTTTTGGCAGCTCACATACATAGACCAATTAGGTCCCTAACCTATACCAAAAATTAAAAGGCGCGAATGTTAAAAAAACGTAAAAGCTAAATATCTCAAAACTACTAAAATGGAGATTTGAATTTCTATCATTGGAGGGCAGAATAGTTTGGAAATCATCCTTATTTGCTGAAATTTGAAGTTCTGCGTTAGCCAAGTTATAGCGTCTAGACGTAAAACAATTGATTTTTACCGTTTGTGGAAACATAGCAGAAATCCGGGGCCCAATGGTCCATATCCGAACATAAACTTAGTTTGAAGTAAATTTTACTACATGCTAAATTTTAAGTCTTTCGGTCCCTCCTCTTGAGATTTATTGTGTACATCCGCCAGACAGACATATGGACGAGCGACACACAGTCGTAAGCGAGTCCTTCAATGTGTGTGTTCAATGTGTTGCAGCAAATAATGTAAACCCATATCATGTACGGTGGGAGTACAAACATTTGGCAGAGAGAATAATTAAATAAAACTGTTAATTGATATCAAATTAAAAAATTTCGTGATGTCAACATTTATCCGTATCCAATTACAAATTAAATTGAATTGATTAAGAAAATTTTCTTTTAATTGCAATGATAACTAGTAATAAGTATGAAAGTTCAGTCGGGTAAACCGACTCACGAATTCCTTCAGCCCCAGGAAATATGCGTACATTTATTTATTTTTTTGTTTTAATTGGAAATTATATGAAATCTTTAAATAAGAGTGGATCTTTGTATGTGAGCTATATGTAAGATGTGAACCAATAGAACATTTTTATACCCTACACCACACTGTGGTACAGGTTATTATGACTTTGTGCATTTGTATGTAACACCCAAAAGGAGAAGAGATTGTTTATTATACCGATCGACTTGTAATCACTTTCTGAGTCGATTTAGCTATGTCCGTCTGTCTGTCTGTAGATGTATTCTTGTAATCAAAGTACAGGTCGAAATTATGGTCCGATCTCAACGACACTTTGCATATATCTTTTTTTAGGCCCCAGGACGATCCCTATTGAATTTGGTTAAAATCGGTTCAGATTTACATATAGCTCCCATATATATGTACCTCCGATTTGGCATATGAGTCATTCCATGCCAAACGGGACGATTTTTGACATCACTATTTTTGATTGCTTCGAAATTTTGTTTATGTATTATTTACCTAAAAATATCTTAAAAGTAGTTCAAGAAAAAATTTAAAAAAAAAATTCTTTAAGAGTTATGAGCAATTTAAAGTTGACGAAATTACGTTTTTTTCTAAAAGGTGTGTTCATTCTTTAGCGTGTATCTCCTGAAATACATGACCGATTTTAATGTTCTATACCTTGTTTTGAAGGTAATTTCAACTACTACAACTAACTTAAAGTATGCACTGCAACAAATCTACGAATTTTTTATGTTTTTGCCCATTTATACTTACTATTGCGATTTTCAAAATGATTACACCCTTCAATTTTTTTGAAATTTTAATGTCGTGCTCTTAGATGTCTTTGTTAGCTACTGTATGAATTTGGAAGTGGTGAATTGATGGGAACTATTTTTTACGATTTTTTATAAAAAAAACATTTGCATAATTTCTGGTAATGTGTTTTAAATAATTAACAGAATGATAATTTTTAGCCGTTAGTTTATTAATGTAATACAATAACAACAATAAATATTATTAATTTAGCGAAAACGCAAAAATCAGCGATGGCTTGATATTTAAAAAACAAAACTCCTTAAACAATAGCAAGAGTCAAAAGATAAGAAAGTACTTGTTAAACTATACTCTGAGATGAAAATTTTTTTAAAATCACAGCAACCTGGATTTCAGGTTTTGATGTAGAAAAAAATACAATAACTTTGTTAGTCAGTTTTTCACATTCAATTCGACAATGCAAAGCAACTTTCACGTATACATTCCATTGTCCGATAAAAAAATGTGTGTTCAGAAAAGTGCTGTGTTAAGACGATGTACATTGATTAATATTTTTATACCCATTTTCTTCTTTTTTACTGTAAATAGCATAGCTTAATTCGAATCTTTCTCATACATTTTTTATTGTTCTTATTTTTACATAAGTATGCTGTTTATTAATAATTGTCATTCTATTCTTTAATGTTTTATTGTTCTTACTGTTTTAATAAACTAATGACTAAAAATTATCATTCTGTTAATTTTTTAAAGCACATTCACAGAAATTATGCAAATTGTTTTTTTTATAAAAAATCGTAAAAAATAGTTCCCATCAATTCACCACTTCCAAATTCATACAGTAGCTAACAAAGACATCTAAGAACACGACATTAAAATTTCCAAAAAATCGAAGGGTGTAATCATTTTGAAAATCGCAATAGTAAGTATAAAAGGGCAAAAACATAAAAAAATCTTATATTTGTTGCAGTGCTTACTTTAAGTTAGTTGTAGTAGTTGAAATTACCTTCAAAACAATGTATAGAACATAAAAATCGGTCATGTATTTCAGGAGATACACGCTAAAGAATGAACACACCTTTTAGAAAAAAACGTAATTTCGTCAACTTTAAATTGCTCATAACTCTTAAAGAAATTTTTTTAAAATTTTTTCTTGAACTACTTATAAGATATTTTTACGTAAATAATGCATACACAAAATTTCGAAGCAATCACAAAGAGTGATGTCAAAAATCGTCCCGTTTGGCATGGAATGACTCATATGTGCACTGTATAAGCAAAATTTTTTAACCGATTTGTACAAAAATTTACAGAGAGTAGTCTCATGATACACTTAGATACAATACAAAATTTGGGGGAAATCGGTTCAGATTTCGATATAGCCCCCATATATATGTTAGCCCCGATTTGACATGTACGCGCTGTAGAAACTGTATTTTATATCCGATCAGTACGAAATTCGGCAGAAAGAGGTTTCTTATTACATGAAGGAATACTGCCAAATTCGGAGAAAATCGGTTCAGATTTAGATATAGCCCCCATATATATGTTAGCCCCGATTTGACATCCAAGCGCTGTAGAGACTGTATTTTATAACCGATCAGTACGAAATTCGACAGAAAGAGGTTTTTATTTTACATGAATGAGTATTTAGGGAAAATCGATTGAGATTTATATATAATCTCCATATATATGTTCCTCCTGATTTGGTTACAAAGCGCTATAGAAGTTGTACTTTACTTCCGATCATTACAAAATTCTCCAGAAAGATGTTTCTCAATTTAGGAACGAATATTGCTTAATTTAGCGATTATCGGTCCACATATATATGTTCTAACCCATATACCAATTATTCCAAATTGTTATCGCAATGACTTTTATCGCATTGTTAGGGAGGTATAGGGTATTATATAGTCGGCCCCGCCCGACTTTCTGCCTTTCCTTACTGGTTTAATAGTGAATGGATTTGCCAAAATAATTGTAATGAACGCTGTGGTGTCAAAAAGTTAAATTTTGTACAAATTTTTAGAATAAAGCCGAAACTGCCAAATTTCCGCCTAATCCGTGGAATGCAGTGGTTTCTGTAGCGTCAAAATGTCAAGTCGTCTGGTCGTCCCTTACTTGGTATATAACATATACCAAGTAAGGGGTTTTCCAATAGTGATGATATGATTTTGAAGTGACGTTTCGGCCATTTGTAATATGTCATGATCTGTCATTTGTTTTTCATTGTATTCAGTAGTGTTTACAATTTCATCATTTACAGAGATATACGCAAGAACAACGTTTACAAATTATTCAGTGTTATTATCAAAATAATCGTTCTCCAATTGCAAATTTCGTGCGCTAAGTCCACTTTTTTTTTTTTAAATAACAAAAAAACCTTTCCAGTTGACCTACGACTTTGACACCCATGAGCTCTCGTTAAGAGCAATCTTTTTGCCATTGACTGATTCCCGATCCGACATACCGTTAAGGAGCTAGAGCAAACATTTGAAAGTTATGCTAAGTCCATTTTTTTTAAAATCCAAAAAAAGAAAACAGTTTCCAGTCGACCTACGACCTTGACACCCATGAGCAATATTTTAACTCTCGTTAAGAGCTATCTTTTTGCCACTGACCGATTGTGGCCACACAGCAAATGAAACGAATGAATTGTTGCGAGAAAAGTTTGGAGATTCGATTATTTCAAGAAATTGTGATATTGAATGGCCTCCAAGAAGTTGTGATTTAACACCATTAGACTATTTCTGGTGGGGTTATTTGAAGTCATTGGTCTTTCGAAATAAACCACACTGAAAAAAATTGTCATAATATTAAAGAAATGCTCCAAAGACATCCTTAGCTTTTAAAATATGTACATTTTATACTTAAAATTAAGAATATTTACTTACAATTAAGTAAATTACTTAATGAAATTAACGAAATTATCTAAATTTTAGGTACAAAATGTACTTATTTTAAAGACTAATGACGTCTTTGGAGCCTTTCTTTAATTTTAGTAAAATTGTTTTCAGTGCAGACACTCTTCCAGCTTTACAGGTCAATACTGAACGTGCCATTCATGACATACGACTTGATTTAGTGGAAAAAGTGCCCGAAAATTGCGTTCATCGAATTCGTTCCTCCAGAAGAACTTAATTGTATCGATTGTACTTTACATTAAACAAAAAAAACTTTTGAATTAACAATAAGTGTTAATTCTTAACTCTCATTGGAAAGCCCTTTACAAGTAAGACAAGTAAGAAAGCTAAGTCGGGTAAACCGATTAACGAATAACTGTTATTACAGTTATAAGCTGGTAACTTTTAGTGCAAAATGATCCGTTTGCGTGGGAGGTACCAAAAGGAGCGTGGCAATAATGCCCAGTTTTCACTGTATTGTAGGTACTATTAAACCGTTACACTGTACAAAATTTCAAGTCTTTGTATGCACTGGTAATAATGTTATAAGCAATAAACTTTTGGTTCAAAATTGTCTATTTGTGTAGGAGGTACCAAAAGGGGCGAGGCAACTTCGCAAATTTTTCTCGAGGTAATAGTGACTAATGAACTAATACTATGTATGTGTAGAACTTCAGAGGATTCAAATAAGTAGTATAGAAGTTATAAAATAATGAATATGTCACTAAATGTTAACCCTTTGTGGGGGAGGTACTAGATGGTCCATCTTCGAGAGTTATCGTGCGCACCAGCCAGCAGACAGACAGATATACAGACAGACGAACGGACATTGCTCATTAGACTTAAAATCATCCAAAACGGATATCCGCCGAACATTCTTAGGGTCTTAGGTCATTCCTTCGATTTGTTACACTTTTGACTCGTAGCAAATGATATATACCCTCCTCTCTAAGGTGAGGGAATAAAAAATATGCACTGGTATTAAAGTTATAAGCTTTTAATTTTTTGTACAAAATGGTCCATTTGTGTGGGTACCAAATGGGGAGTACCAATGCGGCCTTTTTCACAGGACTGTGGGTACTATAAAAGCTTTACCCTGTGCGAAATTTCAGGTATTTCTATGCACTGGTATTAGGGTTATAAACTGTAAATTTTTGGTTCCATAAAACATGGAATATTTGTGTGTGAGGTACCAAAAGGGGCGTAACAAATGCACCCATTTCCCTCGAGGTGATAGAAAATAATAAAAAATGTGTGGAATTTCAGAAGATTCGAATAAGTAGTATAGGAGTTATTATAGAATTAATATTTCATACATTTTTAATACATTTTCATTTTTAATACATATTTATACACCGCCATGTATAAAATACTTGTTTCTATAATAATATAGAAACAAAATGGTCTTGAAGCCGGGAGAGTATCCTAGTTAGAATCACAAAGATTTGCAGACCGAATAAAAGCAAGCAAGCAACATATTTCACAAAATGTTAACCCTAGAAGGAGGGGACCAATAGGGCCCATCTTCGATCTTAGCCTGAGTTGGAGAAAAATAGTAGCGCATACCAAAATTGAAATCAATCGGTTACTCATTTCGAGAGTTATCGTGCGCAGACAGACAGACGGACGGACGTTGCTCAAATGACTTAAAATTACCCAAATCGAATTTCTACCAAACATACTTGTGGACTTAGATCACTCCTGCGATGTGTTACATTTTCTGCACGTAGCTAATGATATTACCCTTCTCCCTGTAAGGTTAGTGGATAAAAATGTCCGTCGAGTAAACCGACTAAGGTATAGTAAGGTGAGTAATGTAATACGAAACTTAGTATTTTTGGGTGAAAGACAGAAGGTGGAAACATTTTATCCACTTTATAGTCGTTGCAAACGTTGTCTAAAATTCAGAATATTAAAAAATTTAAATAATTGCTATATAAGTTATGGGAAGTTATGTTCGAGTGATCAATTGTGTGGGTGGTATTTTGTACTGAACAGTAGATACTTCATAGAATTGAACTGTACTGAGTTTTGAGTGTTAATATGCACAGATATTAAGGTTGTGAGCTACTCAATTTTAGTATGATTTCGCCATTTGCCACCAGCATCGGGCTGTATATTTTCATGCGCTTTGTCGTTCTGATGATTTTTTGTTGGTCGCAAATCAGCTGTTGTTCGCACAGAAGTCATGCTAACGTTAACGTTCGTGTGTCAGGCGGATATATGTGTGGAATTTCATAGCTTTCGGAGACAAAGTATAGAAGATATTTCACACAATATCAGTTAAATAGCCGCCAGATCTAAGCTTGCAGAACCATAGTCTTTTCATGTGATTTTCCTGGTGATAGTTGTGGTTGCTTGTCCTCGATAACTTCACGAATTCCATATTTGAGGCCTTCAGAGAGAATGGATCAATATTACCCATCTTCAATCTAAGCCTGAGATAGAAACAAATATTATCATATACCATATTTGAAGTCAAGCCGTTACTCATTTCGAATGATATAGCGCACATCAACCAGATAGACAGACGGAGGACATTGCTCAAATTATTTAAAATTTCCTCAATCGGATTACCGCCGAACATAAGTGTCTTAGGTAACTCCTTTGATTTGTTATACTTTTCGCAGATGATATTCTCCTATACCCTCCACCTCTAAAGTGAGGTAATAATAAAAAGGAAACTACCAAATTGTATAGAAAATGTAGAATCTATGGCTAAACCAAATATATTTAAATGCGACTTTTATATGGAGACTATATAAAAAAGTCGACCGATATAGGAAATTTGCGTTGTGCAGAATTTTGGTATAACTAAAACAAAAACTGCAAATTTTCTATCAAATTGACTGGAAAATGTGGTATTTAAAGGACAAATGAAGTAAATTTAAAAATTACCTCTTTATGGAGTGTATATCATAACACCAATCGATGTGGTTCTTTATTGCCAGCCAGATTTTTAGATAAATATATTGAAGAGCGACCTCCGTAGGAGAGCTAAAGCAAAACATGGACCTATACAGGATCTGGAAAAAGTTAAGACATTTCAAATGCACACAGAACATTTTTAAAATCCTTTGTAGTTTATGTGTATTAATATCAGACATTGAATAAAATTCGCACATTATTATATTTGCAAAATTTCCTTCCGGTTCTACATTTCAACAATTCTAAGTTCTATCATTGCCAAAATAACTTCCAAAATCTCCAAAAATAAAATTTTTGGATTTTCTCAAATATCTACTATACAGGGTTGCCCATATTCGACGGACTCACGGACTCGTTGGGCCCATTCCAATCGACGAGGCTTGTCCGCAGGCAACAATCTTTGCGTCAATTGAATTTTGTACGGGAACAAATGCAAATCAACGCGAATAATCCGTTGTAAAGTGGACCGAGCCATGCCCAACTGCTGAGAACGGCGTTTTTGGGATGTTCTTGGGGACCTCTCAACACTGGCTCGTACGGCAGCGATATTCTCGGCCGATCGCCTTGGTCGACTTTTATTTGGCCTCTTCGGATTAGAAAGAGCCTCACCAGTCGAAAATTTTTCGTATAAACGCTTAATGGTGTTCTTAGAAGGCGCACTTCTCACATTTTTTAATATTTTAAAAGCACGTTGACTTGACTTCTTCTGTTGAATGTAAATTTCAACTATTTCAGAGCGCTCGCGTGGCGTGTATTGTTCCATGGTAAAAATCTGCTTGGACTGACGCTTCAAACGCGGTATGTCATTAAGCGATCTGACATCTCTGTCAAAAGTTATGGCGTTGTCAGATGGGTCCGTCGAATATGGGAGACCCTGTACTAAAAGCCGTCCGTCCTATCAAAAATAATTGATCTATATGACAGAATATTGGTACAGATACTTCCTATAGCTGCAGCGAATTGGGATTGAAAATGGGCAATATTGATCCATTTTTATACCCTACACCACTCCGTGGTACAGGATATTATAAGTTTGTTTCATGGCAGATGTTTGTAACACCTAGAAATATCACAGCTAGAGCAACCTTAAAGTATGCCGATCGACTCGGAATCACTAGCTGAGTCGAAAAAAATCTACTTTTTCCAATTTGTTTAATGACTATTACTAAACCACTGTTTCTAAGTGAAAGAGATATTTCCAACATTGGTAGCCCACATTAATAGATTCAATTTAACTTATAAGTTCTGTAGCAAGGTGATTTGAAATCACGGTGATTTTAAAACCATCGGCGACTTACAATCACTGTGGGAGTTCGAAATCGACCGGTTTATTATTCATAGCCTCCCAAAAAAGATGGTTCGAAATATGTTCGGGTGATTTCGAACTCCAAAAGTGATGTTAAGTCGCCGGTGATTTTAAAATCACTGTGATTACAAATCGCCGTGATTACAGAACAGACCCGATTGTTTGTAATTTTATCAAATTCAATTCGATTATACGCATCGAATGAAATTGTTTGTTATTGAAACTTCATTAATTGATGTCTTTTGAACTTTAAACGGATTTTTGAAATTCATTCATTCATTCATTTAATTTAATTTTGAATTTTAATTATTTTTTATTGAAATTTTTCTAAAATTTCATTGGAATTGATTTGTTTCGATTTTTTATCCCCTCACCTTAGAGAGGAGGGTATACTCGTATATCATTTGCTACGAGCCAAAAGTGTAACACATCGAAGGAGTGACCTAAGAACCTAAGTATGTTTGGCGGAAAACCGTTTTGGGTGATTTTAAGTCAAATGAGCAATGTCCGTCCGTCTGTCTGTCTGTCTGCTGGCTGGTGAGCACGAAAACTCTCGAAAGGAGCAACCGATTGACTTCAAATTTGGTATGCTGTAATTTTTTTCTCTATCTCCGGCTAAGTTCGAAGATGGGCCATATTGGTCCAGTACTTCTAGTACCTCCCCTACAAAGGGTTAAAATTTAGTGCAAAATTGATTATTTAATATCATCTATACTACTTATTCCAATCATCTATAATTCAACACATACGAGGGTTGCTATTTGTATTTCGGTATTCGTAGTATTAGTTTATTAGCAGCTATCACCTCGAGAAAAATGGGTAAGTTTGCCAAGCCCCTTTTGGTACCTCCCACACAATGCGCTACTTTGCACCAAAAGTAAACAGCTTATAAATTTAATACCAGTTCATACAAATACTTGAAATTGTGTACAGTGCTTTTATAGTACCTAGAGTCCAGAGAAAAGTGGGCGTTATTGGCTCGTCCCTTTTGGTACCTCCTTCACAAATGGACCATTTAGTACCAAGAGTTAACAGCTTATAACTTTAATACCAGTACGTACTTTAAAGTTATCAAATGTAATTTACCCGACTGAACTTTCTTAACTTTGTGCATTTGTTTGTAACACCCAAAAGGAGAAGAAAAAGACCAATCGTTTATTATACCGATCGACTTAGAATCAGATTCTGAGTTGATTTAGCTATGTCCGTCTGTCTGTCTCGCAATATGGTCGCAATTATGGTCCGATCTCGACGAAACTTTACACATATATTTTTTTTGGCCCAAGGACGATCCCTATTGAATTCGGTTAAAATCGGTTCAGATTTAGATATAGCCCCCATATATATATGTTACACCTGATTTGACATGTAAGCGCTGTAAACATTTTATTTCTATCCGATCAGTGCGAAATTTGGCAAAAAGAGGCTTCTTTCTACATGAAGGAATACTGGCAAATTCGGAGAAAATCGGTTCAGATTTAGACATAGCCCCCATATACTATATGTTACCCCCGATTTGACATGTAAACGCTGTAGAGACTGTAGTTTATATCCGATCAGTACGAAATTCGACAGGGAAATTCGGTTCAGATTTATATAAATATAACCTCCATATATATGTTTTAATTTTATCAACATATTCAACTCTTTCTTGGAATAAGCACTGGCGTGGCGGCGGAGCTAAGTACTTTCTTAATTGGAACGAAGCCAAATATTCCACAATATTATTTCAAAATCCCTTTGTATATTGGTAGGGAGGTGTAGGGTATTATATAGTCGGCCAGGCCTTTCCTTACTGCTTTTAAATTCATTTAATTACATTTGAAATTGAACTGATATTTTTCTCAATTACAGTTGAAAATTGTTTATTGTAATTTAAGAAAAGAAATGACTCGTTGCACTTACCACAGCCTATAAAAACGGCTAAAATTACGAACAATTGAAATGCATACATCATTATTGCTTATAATTTCGTTATCAATTTCCAATTTGCATAAATTGCACTTATTTATGTTTAAAGAGGCGCAGCGGCGACGTTGGTAGGCGGAATTGTTTTCAAATACTACCACAATTTCCAGTTCAGCATGCGATTTTTGATGGGGGACTGGGGACTACTCATGAATCACCCAACGCAATCACGGCTCCAATGGCTGGACAATGCAATGTTTAACCACTAACAATAGAAACTCACTAATGCCAATGCAAAGCTGTGCTGACTGATGTCCATTGAAACTGAATTTGGGAATTCCAGTTTTTTTCGCGTTTATTTTTTCTTCAAATATGTATTTCACATTCAATTAAAATTAATAGATTTTCAAATCAACACTTGTTTTTTCACTTTATTTCCGTTTGAAAATTTCTTCTTTGTTTTTATTTTTTTATTTTAAATCGACTGCAGGTCACAATTTTTTACGAGTTTTTTTTCGACAATTTTAGAATTTTGTTTTGGTCGTACCCGAATAAAAATGACACACGTCCCGTCTTAAGCTCTGTTTAATACGGAATGACGGATGTTGTTCAACAAATTTCTAACTTTAGTCAATGGAAAACCACTAAAAGCCAAACAGTATTGCCCATCCATGCGGATGGATGGATAGACGGATGGCTGGATGAATGGACTGACAGTCACACAGGCAAAGAAAGATATACACAGTCGGCGCTCTATCGAACCCATCAACGAACTATGTAAGTACGTTTGCTGCGGTCGGTCTGTTTATTGTGCTGCTATGAATGTGGTCAAAACGAGGGCGATGCGATAAGGCATGGAAAACTTAAATTGTTAGAAGAGTAGGTAGTAGTATGTGGCCACGGCAACCATTTAGTTTACAATATGGTTGCAGTAATCATAATTCGATAGATCAGGTAAATGGTAAAAAAAACTACAACCAATATTTTATTCAGTTCAATGTAATTCAGTTCAAATGTGATTGCCGAAATCAATATTCAGTAGCTCTGACCGAATTATCTGATATTAGGTGGAACTACAAAAATTCGGTTGAACAATATTCAATAGTGGCAACAAACCGGTTTTCTGTGTGTGGATATTTAAAGAACTAATGTAAAATTTAAAATAGAATTACGTATCTGCCTCAAGCAGACAGGCGACCCTCATCAAGTGTGTGGCTCCTAACATAGCTGCGATTGGGTCAAATTACTAGACACATGCCCGGTTGGCCAAATGGCCTTTGATGACATAGACCGCATAAGGGAAAACGCAGTACAATATTTTCGGGTATTTTTCTCAATTATGAAAATATAAGAGATAACCCTATGCAACAAAAACAATTTTTTGTGCCCGAGACCCATAATTTTTTTTGTTCTTAGATTGAGGGATACTATTTTATGAAACCAAATATAAAAAAAATGTTTATGGTAAAGTTTTTTTATTCTAATTTTCACGGAAGGTACCTTTTGTGTATTATATAGCGTGATCCATTTCGAGGTTCCCTAATTTTTTAACGAAGAAAACACAGAAAATTCAAATTGAATGGGGAATGTTTATTATCATTTGAAAGAACATTCTTTGGCTTTTATATTTTGAAGATTGTGTCTATCAAATGTTGGCCGCGGCTACGTCTCAGGTGGTCCATCCGTTTAGTCCAATTTTCGATGACTCGTTCGAGCATTTCGACTGGTAACTGGCGAATGGTGTTTTGCTCCAAGGCCTGAATCGAAGCGAATCCGCATACATAAACTTTAGACTTTATTATCCCCACAGGAAAAAGTCTAACGGTGTAATATCACACGATCTTGGTGGCCAATCGACCGGTCCAAAACGTGAAATTATCTGCTCACCGCAGTGTTCTCTCAATAAATCCATTGATTGATGCGATGTGTGGGAAGTTGCGCCGTCTTGTTGAAACCAAATGTCGCCGAGATCACGAGCTTCAATTTCAGGCATCAAATAGTCGGTTACCATGGCACGATAAAGGGTCGCCATTGGCGGTTACGTTCTCACCGGCATCATTTTTGAAGAAATATGGACCGACGATTCCACCGGCCCACAAACCACACCAAACCGTGGTTTTTTCTGGATGAAGTGGCAGCTCTTGAATCTTTTCAGGTTGCTCTTCGTCCCAAATGCGGCAATTTTGCTTGTTTACATACCCATTGAGCCAGAAATGGGCCTCATCGCTGAACAAAATTTGGCTCGAAAACGTCGGATCATCTTGGAAATTTTCAAGAGCCCATAGAGCGATGTTGCTTGGGAAAGTCGGGCGGCTTCAGTTCTTGCACAAGCTGTATTTTGTATGCTTTCAATTTAAGATCTCGACGTAAAAAGCGCCAAGTCGTTCCATACGTCAGGCCGAGTTGATGCGAACGGCGCCGAATCGACTCTCCACGGTCTTCGTGTACACTCTCATTTTCTTCACTGCGTGCTGGACGTGGTCTACGAGTATTCGGTCGAATATTATCCAATAATGAATGCTGGGTCTCAATATGGGAGATGGTATTGCGAATAGTATGCTCAGTGTTGACCATAAGTTGAGCGAAGTGCACGAAACACATTCCTCACAGAACGTATCTAGAGAGACCTTTGTATGTGGGTGAAGGTTTCCGGGTATAAATAAACCCCAGCCCGATCAGCTGTTAAGTTAAATCGGACAGATGCTATATATGGGGGCTATATCAAATATGGACCGATTTTGCCCACGATACCTTCAGCTATGTATAAGAAGTATCTATACCACATTTCAGTCATACAGATCCATAATTGTAGACTGCAGCGTGATTATAACAGACGGCATGGGTAAATCGTCATAGAATTTTACGACGATTAAGAATATATATATACTTTATGTGGTCTCAGATCAATATTTAGAGGTGTTAAAAACGTTGAGGGTATAAAAATACGCAAAAAATTGTTTTGTTCCATTTCTATGGATAAATGTATAAGTTATGACCCATATTGTAAAATTAAGGAAAATTAAAACAAACATTCGGCCATGCTGAATCTTATACTATATTCCTTTTGCCACTCAGTTTGTAACACCTCTAAATATTGATCCGAGATCCCATAAAGTATATATATTCTTAATCGTCGTAAAATTCTAAGACGATTTAGTCATTTCCGTCTGTCCATCTGTTGTAATCACGCTTCAATCTACAATAATGGATCTATATGACTGAAATGTGGTATAGATACTTCTTATAGCTACAGGTAACGTGCGCTATATAGCACCTCCCCGATTTGACTTCTTACCGATCACAAATGTCAACTGATCGGCCTGAAAATTGTAAACTGATATTTATTTATAGGTCCATGACTTGATGTAGCCCCCATACAAATGATTTCGTGACGCCACAAAACTTCAAATTTAAATGAATTGGCCTGAAATTTGCTAAATTTGTTTATTTGTCCCAGAAACCATTCACATAAATATTGAATTAGAATAATCAATATTTAACTAAATTTTAACCCTTTGCGAGGGAGGTACTAAAGGGGTGAACCAATATGACCCATCTTCGAACTAGCCTGAGATAGAAAAATATTCTACTCCTTATTATAGGACTTGTTTTCGCGAAATTCGACCACAAAGTTTGTTGGGAAATCGGAGAGGTGACTTATCTCTTTGGTTATTTGAAGTGGAAGACTTCGGAATATACGCTTCATTCAGTTCAAAGATCGAAATAAAGGGAACATTTGCACAATTATTTATCTCAAAGAGTGCAATGAAATCTTATCATATGTTAAAAATCATACATATCGTCGACATTTTTAGTAGGCATCGTTGAGAAAAATATTCCTCGCGAAGGAATACTATTAGTCCTTTCTCAACTTTTTTATGAGAATTAAGCAAATTTCGAGTTATTACATAATATGTGTATGTTTCTGCTCGCAGCAGAGAATATTTGAAATAAAGTTTTTTGACTTAAATTTTTTTTTTGCTTAGTGCTAATGGAAATTTCAAAGGTAACCAATAAAACCTTCTAAATTGTGAAACCTGTTATTTTTTCATAAATATCTTGAAAGGAGACTCATAGAAATTTTTCGCGAGGAACATTTTTCTCAAAGACACAAACTAAAAATGTTGACGATTTGTATGACGTTTTACATATGGTAAGATTTGATAGCACTTTTCGGTGGTAAAGGGGTGAGAAGCGTGGTTGACTATTTTGAGAGAAATTATTCTCGAAGGGTTCCCTTTATTTCGTTTTTTGGACTGAAGAGCGTTTTCGGACGTCTTCCACTTCCAAATCACCTCCGAGATAACTAACCTCTCTGATTTTTTTTGCAAAGTTTGTGGTCGAATATCGCGAAAACAAGAGCTAACCTAGAAAAACGGCTAGCTCCAATGGATTCAGTAAGGTCGAAATAGGTATATCTATAGGGTTACATTTTTAAAGTGTCCATTTCGAGCACAGTGTAATTATTAGGCAACAAATTAAATACAATATTTTTTCCGATTTTTTCTATTTTTCGTCCCAGGAAATATTTTTTTTTGAAAAAATCTACTTTTACCAATTTGTTTAATGACTGTTACTAAACCACTGTTTCTAAGTGAAAGAGATATATAAAGGGTCCGCCATCTAACTTTTTTTTCAACTAGTGCATATTTCGTGAATGGTAACACTTAGCTCATGTCTGATTTGACAGATAATTAGTTTTATCCTTCCGCTGAATGAATATGGTTGTGTATACGCTTGAACTTTGAAAAATACGCTTGAATGCGATCGACTTTTGCAAAAAAAATTATCTTTTCAGATGAAGCTCATTTTGATCTTGGTGGGTATGTAAACAAGCAAAATTGTCGCATTTGGGGCACAGAAAACCCGCACGCATACATTGAAAAGCCGATACACCCACAACGAGTCACTGTTTGGTGCGGATTTTGGTCCAGAGGCATAATTGGGCCATTAGCAAGGAGTGGCCGTTACAGTCAATGGCGATCGTTATTGGGCTATGTTGAACGAATTTTTGTTCACAAAAATTGAAGAGGAGGATATTGGCAACATTTTGGTTTCAACAGGACGGCGCTACGTGCCACACAGCCGAAGCTGCACTAGATGTTTAAAAAAAAGTTATTTGGCGGACCCTTTATATAACATTGGTAGCCCACATTAATAGCTTCATTTTAACGTATAAGTCGACCTGATCGGGCATATACTCCAAAAATTATAGTGCAAATACTAAGGGTACCTTCGACAATAATGTATTTTTAATAAAAAAAATTTATCCATAAAAAATTTTTAGTTTTGATTTTATATAACAGTATGCCACAATCTATACAGAAAAAAGAAATTTTTAGGTCTGAGACACAAAAAAAAAAAATTTTGTTGCATAGTGTAATCTATGCCTTAGTAGACGACCAGTTGGATTATCTACTCCTCTGTTGACGGCCAGTTGGTTATCTATGGTGGAAGACCAATTGGTTACCTACTTTTTAGTAGAGTAACAGTTTGGTTATTTACTCCTTAGTAGAGGACTAGTTGGGTAATATACTCCTCAGAAGGCGGCCAGTTGGGGTTTCTACTCTTTGTGGTGGACCTTTTGGGTTATATACTCTTTGTGGACGATTCTTTGGGTTATCTGCTCTTTAGTATACGACCCGTTTGGATATCTACTAGATAGAAGACGGCCAGTTGGGTTATCTACTCCTAAGTATAGACCATTTGTATTATATACACCTTAGTAGCCGACCAGTTGTGTTATCTACTCCTCAGTTGCCTGCCAATTGGGTTATCTACTCCTTAGTAGACGACCCGTTGGGATATGTACTTCTTAGTAGAGAAAATCGTAAACATTTAATTAGTAACTAAATAAATAGTAATTACATCTACAGGGTGTTTTTTTTACAAGCTCATAACTTTAAGTTGGTAACACTGCTTTATTTTCGAACCGATTAAACAGCTGATTATTGCTTTTGCTTTTGTTTGGTTTGCAATTTCATCGTGGATAGACTTACATGAGAGCAACGCTTGCAAATTGCTGAAATTTTCTATCAAAATAAGGGTTTGTTCATCAAACTTCAGCGACGTAGCTCATTTCTGTTTGAATGGGTAACGCGAATAAGTAAAATTGTCGTATTTGGATTGAAGATAATCCACAAGCTTTTGTCGAAATATCATCACATCCACAGAAAATTTGGTACTGTTTGGTGCGCATTATGTGGCGGCGCAGTCATTGATCCATTTGTCTTCAAAAACCATAATGAACAGAATGTTACTGACAACGGTGAATGTTATAGAGTTGGTATTCGTCTTACTGACATGTGGTTCTAATAGGACGGAGCCACATGCTACACAGCACACACTACAATTAGTTAACTCAAAGAAAGATATGATGTTCCATAAATTTCACGTAATGGTCTTGTTAAATGGCCATTAAATGGCAACTTTGCACATATCTTTTTTTAGGCCCAAGGACGATCCCTATTGGATTTTGTTTAAAATCGGTTCAGATTTACATATAGCTCCCATACATATATACCTCCGATTTGGCCTATATGCACTGTATAAATAACATTTTGTAACCGATTTGTACAAAAATTGACAGAGAGTAGTCTCGTGATACACTTAGATTTAATACAAAATTTGGAGAAAATCGGATCAGATTTAGATATAGCCCCCATATATATGTTAGCGGCGATTTGACATTCAAGCGCTGTAGAGACTGTATTTTATATCCGATCAGTACGAAATTCGACAGAAAGAGGTTTCTATTTTACATGAATGAGTATTCAGGGAAAATCGATTCAGATTTATATATAAGCTCCATATATATGTTACTCATGATTTGGTTACAAAGCGCTATAGAAGTTGTACTTTACTTCCGATCATTACAAAATTCTCCAGAAAGATGTTTCTCAATTTAGGAACGAATATTGCTTAATTTAGCGATTATCGGTTCAGAATTAGATATATCCGCATATATATGTTCTTACCCATTTACAAATTATTTCAAATTATTATCGCAATAACCCTTATCGCATTGTTAGGGAGGTGTGGGGCATTATATAGTCGGCCCCGCCCGACTTTCTGCCTTTCCTTACTGGTTTTCTTTGGAGTTATGTAAAGCCACAATTCACTGGTCTACACCGACAATCCAGATACAATTGAACACCTGGAAATCAACATTCGACGAGTTATTGGCGAAATACGGCCGCAAGTACTGCGAAAGCGCCAGCCGTGACAATCATATTTTGACGTCGATGATTTGCATTGTGGCTCATTGTGTCGTCCTCGATTTTTAGCGACACTTGTGTGGCTGTCGTCCCCTATGTGTCTGCAACGATTTACAATGGTCTTGTAACCGCTCCAGGGATTTCTCTAGGACAATGCCAACCGGGTGAGTATGTATGTATGTCGCATATTAAACACACCACCACTTTTAATGGCCTATTAATGATCAAGACATTCATATTTTAGTTTAGCACAGCAGGGTACAAAAATAGAATGCACATTCTTTCGAAATTAGGACTATCAATGGAAAATTTTACATGAACATAAAATAAAATTGGACATTTTCTATAAAAGTGAAATATCGACAAAAAATTTGGTACAAAGGAAAATACGATGAAATGGTCGATAAAATGTCATTGTCCGATGTAAAGTAAATGATTACGGAATTAAAAATGTCTAAAATAAAAATTAATTGTTAACGAAATTTTGTGGAAAGATGAAGTTTTTCTGCAATTTCATTTAAGAAGTATTCTTCAAAAGATTTTGGTTATTTTCTTTAATTTCGAATACCTAAAATTAGTATTCCGACCTGAAATTTAATTGTTAAGAATTGTTGAATTAAAAATGTCTAAAATAAAAATTAAATATTAACGAAATTTTGTGGAAAGATGAAGTTTTTCTGCAATTTCATTTAAGAAGTATTCTTCAAAAGATTTTGGTTATTATCTTTAATTTCGAAACCCTAAATTAGTATTCCGACCTGAAATTTTTAGAAATTTTTTAAGAACTTAATCGGAATTGATTTGTAATTTAGTCAATTATCTGTTCTGCTATGATTTGAAATATTGGAACATTTTAATTTTTCTTGAAGTAATCGAACTTATTAGATACGATTATACAAAAAGCAAATTATTTAATAACTTTAAATCGGTTATTTGCCAAAAGATGTGATGAGATAATTAATCTATTTTAATTTTTATGTAGAAAATGTTCGTAAAACCTTTCCATGAATTCTACAATTACACAGCTCAACAATAAATCAAATGTTGTTATTTATTGTTGGTATGTGTTTTTGTTATTCAGTAAGAATTTATTTTGGTTTAAGACCATATGTTTCAGTTACTTTCTGTCTATTGCAAAAAAGTAATAGAAACAAATACAAAAATTGGTAGAGAGTTTTAATTGCTTGGTAGAATTGACTGCCGTTTCGATAGACACCACTCTATCATCTGCAGAATTCAGTAGCAATAGTGTATGTCTTTAACTTAAATCAGCTGAAATACTTATGGAAGCAATAAATTGAATTTAACAAGAACTACTAACCATTTTTAGGGTAATGGTCGAATTGTCGGCTGACAACTGCAAGTCAAATATTAATGTTCTCGCGATAATCGGATAAACCGGAACGAAGTCTGTAATAGAAATAAACTTAAGGATAAACAACTCAGCCTCTCCTAGCTGCTGCAACAACAACACAAGACAAATATTTCAAGAACGAGACATTTGTATGAGGGTTATACCAAAACGTGGACTAATTTTTTGGACGATTTTTCGTGAAAGGTTATCTAAGCACAATCAAATGCTTACAGACTACTTTCAGCATAATATGAGGACATTTAAAAAAATCTACAATATCAAGAATCGTGTCGGGAGAGTCCTTTGTGTGTGGTTTAATAACAAATTATGACAAGATCCATACACACTTTTGGTGAGGATGGATTTAACCATAATATAATATATGTGCTTAAATTTCAGCCCAATTGTATGAAGGTTTTCTTCTGACTAAATAAGCATTTAAAGGAAAATTAGGACATTTTAGACATAAGTATGGTAAAACTTGCAAAACAATTCGCATGGGACATATATATCCCAGTGGTCGTCAAAGGGTTAATTAAATGCAAACTGCAAAGATTCAGTTAAAATGCTTAGAAAATTCGATATTTATGGCTTAAATACGTATATTTTGGAGCGACCTCTATAGGGTGACTATAACAAAATACGAACGGATTTGTAAAATTTTTGCTGTGATGAATTCTTGTCAAAATATAATGAAAACTGCAAAGTTTCTGCTAAAATAAATCAAACCCGTATTTTTGGAGCTACCTATATCAAAACATTGACCGATATGGCCCATTTGCAATCCCAAACAACCTGCAACTATAAGAAATATTTCTACCAAATTTGATCAACCTAGCTTTATTATTACGGACTGTAGGGTGATTACAACAGACGGACGGACAGACAGACGGACATGGCTAAATCGTCTTAGAATTTTACGACGATTAAGAATATATGTATATACTTTATGGGGTCTCAGATCAATATTTAGAGGTGTTACAAACGGAGCGACAAAATTAATATACCCCCCCCCCCCCCATCTTAATATCTACTATATTTTTTGTGTTCTTCGGTGTTATTTTCTTTAGGTTTGAGTTATTTTGTGAGGTCACATGCTATCCATGGTGGAGGGTATATAAGATTCGGCATGGCCGAACTTAACGCCTTTACTTGTTTGTTTCGGTTTCATAAAATAGTATGAAATTTTTTTGGTGTAGATTGAGATGTTCTAAATTTGGTTTCCATGCATAGATAACATATAAAAATCTCATATTTTCTGTGTAAGAATACCTGTAATATGAATCGGAATTTTTATTTTCATGCAAAATAAAGATTATAAAGAAAAAAAGCATATTTGTGGATTTGTAATCCAGTTATTGAGCAAAACAGGTGAAAAACAAGTAAGAAAGTTCAGTCGGGTAAACCGACTAATGAATCCCCTCACCTTGAGTTTCAAAAAAATATTAGTAAATTTATTATTTTTCTGTTTTATTTAAATTGCTCCCACTTTGAATTGCATTTAATAAATTTAAAGTATCTACTGGTATTAAAGTTAAAACCTGTTTACTTTTGGTACAAATTGGTTAATTTGTGTGAGAGGTACCAAAAGGGGCGAACCAATAACGGTATTCAAGTTATAAGCTGGTAACTTTTGGTACAAAATGGTCATTTGTGTGGGAGGTACCAAAAGGAACGTGGCAATAATGCCCTTTTTATACCCTCACTTTAGTGTGACGAGGGTATATATCATTTGCTACGAAAACAAGTAAGAAAGTTCAGTCGGGTAAGCCGACTACGGTATACTGAGTGACTGAAATTTTCTTACTTGTTCACTGTATTGTAGGTACTATTAAACCATTACACTGTACAAAATTTCAAGTCTTTGTATGCACTGGTAATAAAGTTATAAGCTATTAACTTTTGTTTCAAAATGGTCCATTTGTGTGGGGGGTACCAAAAGGGGCGTGGCAACATCGCCCATTTTTCTCGAGGTAGTAGTGACTGATAACCTAATACTATGTGTAGAATTTCAGAGGATTCAAATAAGTAGTATAGAAGTTATGAAATAATCAATATTTCACTAAATGTTAACCCTTTGTGGGGGAGGAGTGGACCAATATGGCCCATGTTCGAACTTAGCCGGAGATAGAAGACAATATTGCCACATACCAAAGTTGAAGTCAATTGGTTACTCCTTTGAGAGTTATCGTGCGCACCAGCCAGCAGATAGACAGACGGACAGATAATTAAGGCACTGGATGCACTTTTGTCGGCTAGGTTTGTTCTGCAATTTTTTCTCCTATTCCATACCTACGGTATTCCTTACGGTATACCGAGATATAACCGTGTTAAAACATAGAAAAAGTGCTAAAAATTCACCTCGAGCAAACAAAAATCGTATTGCCATTAAATTATTAATTGACCCAACTTGACAAAACGAATGATGCAGAAGTCCTTTTTTTTGGGGCTACTTTCACGTCCAAATCAGAATTGAGTCCCAAAATCATGTGTTGTGCTGTGTAAGATTTGACCTGGCCGAACTTACTATCTTCAGACTTGTTTAGATTAAATTTTCAATGAATTTAATCTGACAAAGAATGAGCAAAATTTTCTACTGTTCGGGTATCTCCCAAAGAAACTACAAAACTCCATACTGTGCAGTTCTCACATTAGGGTTCTCACGTTAGGGTATAAATTAGCCGGTATAGTCGACAGCAGTTTTTTTTATTTATCATACATCATATAGTAGAAAATGCTATTTACCCTCATCCTCCTTAAAACTGAGGTATGTTCAAGTGGCACAGAGGAGTGTAAACTCATACTATTTTACCTGTGGAAGACAGCAGCAAATATGACGCGTCTTCTTCTTTAAAAAAAAAACAATAATTTATACCCAAAACAGGGAAAATATGATTCAGCATATTTTGGTAAAAAAAAAAAACATTAATATAAATTTTGTTGGTGGATTGTACTGTGGCAATCAGTTTATGAGTAGCTTCTTTATTATGTATAACAAACCGTACAAAGCACTCGAAATTCGAGTGGGTTTTATTGATCAGTTTCACTTTTTCTTAATCTCAATCTTATAGAAAAACCATTAAGGAAAGGCTAAAGTCGGGCGGTGCCGACTATATAATACCCTACACCACTCTCGTAATATTGAATAACTCTGATATATAAATTTTGTAATTCATGTATAAATTGTTTACATAAATTTACTTTTGGGACATTTTATACTTAAATAATACCCTGTACCATAGTGTGGTGTAGGGTATAAAAACGATTGGATCTAAAGAGCCAAATCGGATGAAACATATATATGGGAGCTATAGCTAAATCTTTACCGATTTTCTTCAAATTCGGCAATGTTGGTTCATGAATCAAGAAACTCTACCATTCTAAATTTCAAAACGATTGGATGTAAAATATAGCTTTTATAGGACTAAATGGCCAAATCGGACGAAACATATATATGGGAGCTATAGCCAAATCTTAACCGATTTTCTTCAAATTCGGTAGTGTTGATTCATGGATAAAGAAACTCTACCATTCTAAATTTCAAAATGATTGGATGTAAAATACAGCTTCCATAGGACTAAAGGGCCAAATCGGACGAAAGATATATATGGGAGCTATATCTAAATCTGAACCGATTTCAACCAAATTCAATAGCGATCTTAACAGCTGCGAATTACTCTAAACTGCAAAATTTCAGAACGATCGGAGTGAAATTGCGACCTGTAGTCGACGAACAACTTTACATGGACAGACGGACGGACGGACATCGTTAAATCGACTCACTAGTGATTCTGAGTCGATCGGTATACTTTAAGGTGGGTCTAGCTGTGTTATTTTCAGGTGTTACAAACATCTGCCGTGGAACAAACTTATAATACCCTGTACCACAGTGTGGTGTAGGGTATAAATAGGTGTTTGTATTTTTATAAAAAAAAAAATTAAAAATATATTTCAACACATCTTCGGAATATTTGACTTTCATTATCCCCTCACCCTAGAGAGGAGGGTATATATCATTTGCTACGAGCGAAAAGTGTAACACTAAGACCTAAGACACTAAGTATGTTCGGCGGAAGTCCGTTTTGGGTTATTTTATGTCATTTGAGCAATGTGCGGACGTCTGTCTATCTGTCTGTCTGCTGGCTGGTGCGCATGATAACTCTCGAAAGGAGTAACCAATTGACTTCAAATTTGGTATGCGATAATATTTTTTTCTATCACTGGCTAAGTTCGAAGATGGGTTCACTCCTTCTAGTACCTCTCCCACAAAGGGTTAACGTTTAGGGAAATATTGATTCTTTCATACCTTCTATACTACGAGTACTTATTATGTATTATTATGATCGTCGCTAACGCGCCAAAGAAAAAAAGGGCGAAGTGGCCACTCTCTTTTTGGTACCTCCCACACCATTTTGCAGCAAAAGTTAACTGTTTATGGCTTTAATATCAGTTCATACAAATTGTTGAAATTTTGCACAGTGAAATGCTTTTATAGTACCTAGAGTCCAGAGAAAAGTGGGCGTTATTGGCACGCCCCTTTTGGTAACTCCCACACAAATGGACCATTTTGTACTTTAATACCTGTACATACTTTAAAATTTAAGTTGATAATAATAATTTAATTAAAACAAAAAAGTAAATAAATTTACAAATATTTTTTTTTGGGACTCAAGGTGAGGGGATTCATAAGTCGGTTTTACCCAACTGAACTTTCTTACTTGTTGTTATACATTTTATTACGATTTGAGGGCATTAAACCTCCAAAAGTGTACCACAGAAATTCTCTCAACAAAATCAAAATACATATAAAGGGTCCGCCAAATAACTGTTTTTTTTGGAAATTCTATAAAAAAACTACTGAATATTTTCTCAAATTTCTTTTTTTATTTGAAAGTACAATCCTTCCGGTTAATAATGGAAATTAATTTCATTCAAATAGCTGCCTCGGCTGGCCATGCAGTAGCCTACACGATCGGTCCAATTTTTAAGCACATTAACGATTGTGTGCAGCTGTATTTAACCAATGGCTTCACGAATATTGTCCTTTAAAGCGTCAATTGTCTCTGGCTTGTCGGCGTAACACTTATCTTTGAGGGCACCCCACAAATAATAGTCCAACGGTGTCAAATCGAAGCTCCGAGGTGGCCAAACGACATCAGCTCTACGGCTGATAATGCAATCTTCAAAAACAGGGCGCAAAACATCGAGTGTAGCTTCGGCTGCGTGGCACGTAGCGCCGTCCTGTTGAAAACAAATGTTGCCAATATCCTCCTCTTCAATTTTTGTGAACAAAAAATCGTTCAACATGGCCCGATAACGATCGCCATTGACTGTAACGGCCACTCCTTGCTCATTTTCGAAGAAGAATGGCCCAATTATGCCTCTGGACCAAAATCCGCACCAAACAGTGACTCGTTTTGGGTGTATTGGCTTTTCAATGTATGCGTGCGGGTTTTCTGTGCCCCAAATGCGACAATTTTGCTTGTTTATATACCCGCCAAGATCAAAATGAGCTTCATCTGAAAAGATGATTTTTTTTGGCAAAAACCACATTTGTGTTTTTCTAAACTAATCATACCGCACTCGTTCACTTGTTTATACCACTTGTTTGAGGCGAAAAAAGAAAACAATTGTTGTCACTATCCGTTCAGTCGGCCAGTCATTCATTGAATTTGTTCGTACCTACGAATCGACGTCGCTGTCATTGTCGTATGTGACGAAAAACAGAAACAAATCAAAAAAAAAAAATGATGAGTTAGTTACATACGCTTTGTCATGAGGTGACCACTTCACGGAAAAGGGCCCGTATTTTGAAAGTTGGCGAAGGGCAAACTCGGAGATGAACTCTGTTAATTCTCCATAAAGTCGAGAGAATAGAACATAGACAAATTGTGGTGATTAAAACATATTCAAAGAAATGTTTAATGGTTTTTTTTTCCTTTTCCAAACAAAATTTTCTTTATTTCAAAGAATTTTTTATTTTCTTTTTTTTTCTTTTTTGAAAAAAAGAAAACCAATTAAAAAATGTTTCCCATATAGATTTATGTTTTCACAAAAGGAAAAAGGTGTAGCAATGATTGTTCGGTTGTTATCAAACAAAAATTTTGTTTTAAATTTATGACTTCAAAAAAAGGAATTACTACCTTTTATGTAGATTAGTATAGGAATAAATGGAATAAAAAAGTAATTGCCACAACGTGACCATATTCAATGAAATTTACAAATTAGAAAGAAAGCGTATTCGTTATGGCCCAAACATAATGCTACGAAAAATTTAATGTGCGCTGCAGAAAGATAATTATTTTAATTACACTAGGCAACAACATAGATTAATCCAATAACCACTATCCGCTTGTATTCCCTCCACCATAGGATGGGGGAGATATTGTGGATATTTTATCATCGTAAAATTTTAAGACGATTTAGTCATGTCCGTCCGTCCATCTTTTGTAATTACGCCTAATTCCGATGGCTGAAATTCGGTACAAATATTTCTTATAGCTGCAGTTTATTTGAGATTGAAAATGGGCAATATCCATGTATGTTTATACCCTCCACCATAATATGGGGGTATGATAACGTTTTCATAAATATAATCCCCATATCATTCATTCCATATCAAACCGAACGATTATTGGAAAAAAATCTTACATTGCCGATTGTCTTGAACATTTGTATATGAGTTTTAATATGGAAATGAATCAATTTCTAGTTGGCGAGAAAAAAACCAAAATTTTCTTCAGATCTTATAAGCATCTGAAATGTTAAAAACTTGAGAAAATATCTGAAAAAATGTATTTAGGAAGTTATGTGTTATGCAAACGCGTTGACGGAATTTTACAAATGAGAGCTCGTTTGCAAGTTCGTGACTTGTACCTTCAAGTACGACGTATGTTCAAAACATATTGCTAATTTTGTATTTTTTTAAAAAGTATTTATTTATTCATGAATATCTATTTTGTCCCCTTCCCTCGGATATAATACAATTCTGCCAACGTTTTTTCCAATCCTCGAAGCACTTCAAATAATCAATTTTTTGTGTTCTTGTTCAGCTCCTCCTTCGATGTCGTCTTTATCTCCTCAATCGTGGCGTAGCGTCATCCTTTCATGGGCCTTTTCAGTTTTGGAAACAAAAAGTAGTCACAGGGGGATAGGTCAGGGGAATACGGTGGCTGCGGCACCATTACTGTGTTGTTTTTGGCCAAATATTCGCACACAAGCAACGATGTGTGTGCAGGGGCGTTACATAGTGCAAAATCCAGTTTTTGTTCTTCCACAAATCCGGGCGTTTTTGGCGGATTGCTTCGCGCAATTTGCGCATAACTTGCAGGTAATATTCTTTATTGACCGTACTACCCGACCTTGGCGCGTTTTTTTCGGTCTTGGTTCATGCGGCAGCTTACATTGGGATGATTGAGGTTTAGTTTCCACGTCATAACCATAAACCCATGATTCGTCACCAGTTATGACCCACTGGAGCAAATTTGGGTCGTCACGGACCGAGTTCAACATCTCCTGAGCAATGTTAACGCGATGCTGTTTTTGGTCTATATTGAGCAATTTTGGCACGAATTTGGCGGCGACAAAAAGTTCGTTATCATCTCACGATAGCGAACACCATTCACAGTAACTGCCTGACCGGCCTCATTTCGAAGAAGTATGGCCCGATGACGTCGACAGCCAATAAGCCGCACCAAACGAACTGGGCGAGCATGCACAGGTGTTTTCACATCTCCTACAGACCCGGTTTGCCGAAATTTGCGCACAATTCTCCCGATTGTGGAAACATTTGGTCGATTATGCTGATCGAAAAAACATCACGAAGTGCACGAAATGCAGTTTGATTTGAACGCCCATTTTCGTAAAAGGCTTAAAAAACTTTAACGCGTTGCTCGATTGTGTGTCTTTGAGTTAGTCTGAAATTGAGAAATGTCAAATGAAATGCAGAAAAAAACTTGACGTTTAGGTGTGGTTCACATTCAACATCGGCCCTTACAATTTAACCGCCCTTTACTAATAATGGTTCTGTGTGCATTTTTTGCCATGGTGAAGGGTATAATAAGTCGGCCCCGCCTGAATTTAGTTTGTACTTACTGGTGTGAGGGTAGTCCTTGGGACGTAGGCTAGACACGGGCAGCGATTTATTTAAATCTAAAGTTTCCAGTCGAACAACAAGGAATAAATACGTTACCGCCGCCAAATTTACCGGCTAGAGTTAGAATCGCAAGGGTTGACATTAGTGAAAAAGAGCGAAATAGGAAGCTATTTTCCTAAATTCTTACTTTTAGGGTCACATTGTGCATGCAAGTTAGGGTCACATTGGGCAAGTATGTGTCAAACGTGTTAGAGTGGGATAAATGGGATTAAACCCTGACTATGGTACAAGGGGGAAAAAAGGGTTGCATGGTACTGTGGGGAAAAGTTATAAATATGGTAAACAAATATGGTACAGGGTTTTCCAACTAGAGGTGTTATTTTTAATCACCCGGTATTTCGGTAGCTGTCACTTTGAAGCTGTTATTCTTTGACATTTGACAAGTAGAAACTACGCCATTACTAAAAATGGAACGATATACGATTCAACAATGCACTGAAATTATTAAAATTCACTACAAAAATGGTGAAAATCTTGCAGTCACAGTTCGCAAAACTAAAGCATTTTTGGGTCTCGTGAAGCACCTTGTCGGACCGCAATACAGAAATTGGTGGAAAAATTCGAGCTGTTGGGACAAGTTAGTGATGTGAAGAATAAAACCCGTGCACGTCGATCAAGAACAACTGAGAATATTGCTGCTGTAGCCCAAAGTGTTGAAGAAAACCCAGGTTTGTCCATTCCTCGTCGTTCTTTGGAATTGGGAATTCCACAAACGTCATTACATCGTATCTTGCATAAAGACTTGGGTCTTAAGGCTTATAACGTTCAGTTAACACAAGAACTCAAGCCGGCCGATCATCAACAACGTCGTGTCTTTTCTGATTGGGTCCTTGAAATGCACGAAAATGATCCGGAATTCTATCGAAAAATCATCTTGACTGATCAGGCCCATTTCCACCTCGGTGGCTACGTCAACAAGCAAAATTGTCGCATCTGGGGCTCGGAAAACCCAAGAGTTATTGTTGAGAAGCCTCTCCATCCTCAACGAGTGACAGTTTGGTGCGGTTTATGGTGCGGCGGGGTCATTGGACCTTACTTTTTCGAAAATGAGGTTGGGTCAACAGTTACGGTGAATGGATTGCGCTATCGAGAGATGATTAATGATTTTTTATGGTCGGAGTTGGATGGTATTGATCTGGACAACGTTTACTTTCAACAAGACGGCGCTACGTGCCACACAAGCAACGAAACCATTGCTTTGTTACGGGAAAAGTTTCCGGACCGTGATATCTCTCGAAGAGGTGATCACAATTGGCCACCGAGATCTTGTGATTTAACACATTGCGACTTTTTCCTTTGGGGCCACGTGAAAGATAAGGTCTACGCCAACAGCCCAGCGTCGATTCAAGACCTCAAAGATAGAATTCGTGAGGCTATCGACGACATAGGGCAGCCACTTTGCGATTTGGTTATGGAAAATTTCATGAAAAGGATATGGTCCTGTAAGCGTGGTCGTGGTGGCCATTTGGCTGATGTTGTTTTTCATTATTAACGGCATACCTTCCTCTTTATTATGAAATAAACATTCGATCATTTATCTCAAAAAATGGTATTTTTCTTTGAATACAAAGAAAACACCTCTTGTTGGAAAACCCTTTACAATGCAGGGCTGTGGAGTCGGAGTCCGTAGTCGAAAGATTATGGTCGACTCCGAGATGGAATATTTTCTCAAATTTCTTTTTTTTTTTTTGAAAGTACAATCCTTCCGGTTAATAATGGAAAATAATTTCATTCAAATGGCTGCATCGGCTGGCCATGCAGTAGCCTACACGATCGGTCCAATTTTTAAGCACATTATCGATTGTGTGCAGCTGTATTTCACCAATGGCTTCACGAATATTGTCCTTTAGAGCGTCAATTGTCTCTGGCTTGTCCACAAATAATAGTCCAACGGTGTCAAATCGCAGCTCCGAGATGGCCAAACGACATCAGCTCTGCGGCTAATAATGCGATCTTCAAAAACAGGGCGCAAAACATCGAGTGTAGCTTCGGCTGTGCGAAAAGGGGCGTGGTGACAACGCCTATTTTTCACAGGGCTATAGGCACTATGAAAGCATTACATTGTACAAAATTTCAAATATTTTTATGCACTGGTATTAGTGTAATAAGCTTTTAACTTTTTGTACCAATTGGTCCCTTTGTGTGGGTGGTACCAGAAGGGGCGTGGCAATAACGCCCAATTTTCACTTGATTGAAGGTACTAATAAATCATTACATTGTAAAAAATTTCAAGTATTCTTATGTACTGGTATTAGTGTAATAAGCTTTTAAATTTGTGTACCAATTGGTCCCTTTGTGTGGGAGGTACCAAAAGGGGCTTGACATTTTCGCCCATTTTTGTTCAGCTTATAGATACAGTGGAATAATTACTATGTATGAAATCATCATCGGTTTCCCATGAGTAGTATGAAGTTATAAGAGTTTTAACATGCCACACTATTTTAACCCTTTTTGGGGGGGAGGTACTACAGGGAGGGGTCCGACATGGGCCACTTCAAAACATTAAGTAGATTTGAGGAAATTAATACCACATACGAATTTGTAAGTCATTCGGTCACTCCTTTTCAGAGATATCGTTCGCATAATCCAGTCAAACGGACAGACAGACGGACATTAATTAAGTCATATCTTTTGAACCCATTGAGCACCCATTCTGAAAATTTTGTATTTTATGGGTAAATATGGAGGTTATATTCAGAAGTAAAATAAAAAAAAATTGAAAATACTTTATTCAGGATAATCAAGGATTAAGGAAATTTTCGTCCTTTAGGTATCCTTAATTCACATTTAGTTATCCGTTTGTACATTATACATAGAAAGAACGTTGATATCTTTAAAATGGTACATATTTCATTTAAATCTGACCTTCCGTTCTAAAGTTATGGCGACTTGAACATAGCTTAATTTTAAAAAAAAAATTTAGATGCCCCACTTTGGCACCCTATAAAATGTAAACCGATATAAATTTTGACAAACGGTAAACTATCTTTATTTTGTATCATCTTGCAGTATGCGCGTGCATACTTTCAGCAAAATCAAAAAGGCAAAATTTTTAAATCGTAATTTTTGGGTCGATTTTCTTTGGAATTGCCCTATATGAGGTACAAAAGCTTAAATTGTCGCATGATGGGTTAAGAATTACGTCCCCTCAAACGTCAAGAAGTCTAACCGGAAGGGGCCTTGATGTGGGGGCAATATCAAAACATTTTCACTAGGGGCGATTAATGCAATATAAATTCTAAAATTTCAGCCAAATACATACATTGAAAAAGGCGTTCTCTATAGCGTCAGGAAGTTATACCAAAACATGTGCCAATGCACCCCAATTTTACCAGGAACGATTAGGTCCAACACAAAGAATAAATTCATAAATTTCAGCCAGATTAATTGAAAAATGTGTTCTCTAGAGCAGAGCTTCTCAAATTCTTAAATTTTTTGATTAAATAATTCGACATTGCGATTTGTATACCCTACACCACACTGTGGTACAGGGTATTATGACTTTGTGCATTTGTTTGTAACACCCATTATTTATTATAACGATCGACTTGTAATCACTTTCTGAGTCGATTTAGCTATGTCCGTCTGTCTGTCTGTCTGTAGATGTATTCTTGTAATCAAAGTACAGGTCGCAATTATGGTCCGATCCGATAGCTTCCACACGGGGCAAAATCGCCTTTTTTGATATGTTTGAATCGAAAGAAAATATATTTGGAACACAAATTTTTAAATATTTTATATTTCTTAGCAAATAAATTTTATTTGAAAATCAATAAAATATATTTGGAACGCATATATTAATATATTACAACAAATTATATTTGCAAACTAAATTTCTCAAATAAAATATGTGTTTAAATACAAATAAACTTATTATTTAGGAATTTTTCCAAATATATTTTATTTAAAAAAGATTTCCAAAACTTTTGCTGATTTTTTCAAATTTCAGTTTAAATTTTTCCTTGGTTTCGAATTGTCCATCCCAGTTATGATACCATATGCAGCATTACCTTCTGTTTTAAATCAATCATTTAAAATTTCTGAGTATTCCAAGTCATCATTAGTTGTCAATTCTCTAAGTACTTTATATTGACCCATGATTATACCCTCACTTTAGTGATACGAGGGTATATATCATTTGCTACGGAAAAAAGTGTAACACGTCGAAGGAGTGACCTAAGACCCCAAGTATGTTCGGAGGAAATCCGTTTTGGGTAATTTTAAGTCGAATGAGCAATGTCCGTCCGTCTGTCTGTCTGTCTGTCTGTCTGTGTGTCTGCTGGCTGGTGCGCACGATAACTCTCGAAAGGAGTAACCGATTGACCTCAAATTTGGTATGTGGTAATATTTTTTTCTATCTCCGGCTAAGTTCGAAGATGGGCCATATTGGTCCACTCCTTCTAGTACCTCCCCCACAAATGGTTAAAATGTTGTGAAATATTGATTCTTTAATAACTGCTATACTACTTATTCGAATCTTTTGAAATTCCACACATAGTATAAGCTTATTAGTCGCTATCAACTCGAGAAAAATGGGCGAAGTCGCCACGTCCCTTTTGGTACCTCCCACACAAAGGCACCATTTTGCACAAAAAGTCAACAGTTTATAACATTAATAACAGTGTATAAAAATGCTTGAAATTGTGTACAGTATTATGCTTTTATATTGCCTACAGTCCTGGGAAAAATGGCTGTTGTTGCCACGCCCCTTTTGGTACCTCCCACACAAAGGTACCTTTTTGCACCAAAAGTTAACAGCTTATAACATTAAAACCAGTGTATAAAAATACTTGAAATTTTGTACAGTGTAATGTTTTTATAGTGCCTATAGCCCTGTGAAAAATGGGCGTTATCGCCACACCCCTTTTTGTACCTCCCCCACAAAATGCCCAAATCATACCACAATTTAATATCTCATAACGTTTTTACCAGTGCACATAAATGCTTATAATTCGGCACAGTGCAATGAATTTAAAGTATCTAATGTTCAGCGAAAAATAGGTGTATTTGATAAACCCCTTCTGGTACCTCCCACACAAATTGACAGAATAATTCGAGTAATATTCAATATTACATTACTCACAAAGTGAGGGTATACCTTAGTCGGTTTACCCGACTGAAACTTTCTTACTTGTTATATGATTTCAATTAATATTTTTTTTACGAACATTGAAAATTTCTAAAAATTTAACTTTGAATTACTGAAAAATTTGACACAATTTATGTATTTTATGAATATTTAAATGCAAATAAATATTTGTTTCACAAATAGCAGTCACATTGGGATGTAAACAAATATTTGTTTAGAACAACATCTTCCCAAATACACAATTTTTGTATGTACCAAATACTACATGCTTAGAGTCTACCCTAAACATATATATGTTTCAAGCCGAATATGTTTGGGACAATATACTAAAGAAGCGATTTTTTTTCAGCGTGCATATATATGTACCTCCGATTTGACATGTTAGCGCTGTAGAAACTGTATTTTATATGAGATCAGTACGAAATCTTGCAGAGAGAGTTCTTCTATTATATATATGAACACTGCCAAATTCGGGGAAAGTCGGTTCAGATTTAGATATAGTCCACATATATATGTTACACCCGATTTTACATGTAAGCGCTGTAGAAACCGTATTCTACACCCGATCTGTTCGAAATTCGGGCAGAAAGAGTTTTCTTATAACGTGAATGAACACTACTAAATTCGAAGAAAATCCGTTCAGATGTAAATATAGACCCATATATAAGTTTCACCCAATTTCACATGTAAGCGCTGTAGAAACCGTGTATTATATCCGGTCAGTACGAAATTCAGCTGAGAGAGTTTTCTTATTACATGTATGAATACTGCAAAATTCTTATCGCATAGCACATTTTCGCTTTGTTAGGAAGGTGTAGGGTATTATATAGTCGGCCCCGCCCGATCTCCTGTCTTTCCTAACTGGTTTAAACTCGAATCAAAGTGTGGAAAAATAAATTTAATTCGGAAAATATAGTTCGACACAAATTAACAAATTGAAAAATTTTCTAGCGTATCGGAATTGTATAAAACCTCTGATATAATTCAGCGTTCATTCTAACTTTGGTTAATACCTTAACTTCTATGGAAAAATACTTGCTGTTTATAAATTGTGTCCCCATCAAAGTAGTCCCTCTCAAATACAATTCTCTCCTACTAGCGATTTTCCAATCCTTGAAACACTTCTTGTATGCGATTTTTGGTATGGCCTTGAGGCCATACCAGTGCATTATTTATTTATCTCCTCAATAGTCGCAAATCTCCCTCCTTCCATTTACATTTTCAGTTTTTGGAAAGGAAAATAGTCGTATGAGGCTGTTATAAACCGTTGGTCTAGTATGGACTCCCTACTTTGTTGTCTGTTGTCACTAGGGTTGCCAGACACCGTATTCGAAAAGTCGGGACAACCGAGACTTAAAAGCGGGATTTGTCGGGACAAATAAAAAGATAATATTTTATTGGTTTTGGCATTTTAAAAAGAACTCATTACAGTTTCAATAAAAGTCTAACATAAGAATATTCAAAATAACTTATATACACTATAGGTCAATATTATGTTTGCCGCAAATACTTTCTTTGTGTTATTCTTCACGAAATTCGGCTTGAAACATATATAAGTTTATGGTACACTCTAAACACACAAAAATTGTGTATTTGGGAAGATGTTATTCTAAACAAATATTTGTTTGCATCCCAATGTGACTGTTATTTCCGAAACAAATATTTATTTGCATTAAGTATTCATAAAATAAATAAATTGTCTTAAATTTTTTAGTAATTCAAAGTTAAATTTTTAGAAATGTTTAATGTTCGTAAAAATAATAATTGAAATCGTAAAATCTTAGATCAATATAAAGTACTTAGAGGATTGACAACTAATGATGGCTTGGAATACTCAGAAATTTGAAAAGATTGATTTAAATAGGAGTTATTGCTGCATATGGTATCATAACTGGGAGGTACAATTCGAAACTAAGAAAAAATTAAGACTGAAATTCGAAAAAGGCAGCAAAAGTTTTGGAAATATTTTTTAAATAAATTTAAATATTTGGAAAAATTCCTAAATAATAATTTTATTTGTACTTAAACACATATTTTTTTTGAGAAATTTAGTTTGCAAATATTATTTGTTGAAAAATAATAATATATGCGTTCCAAATATATTATATTGATTTTCAAATAAAATTTATTTGCAAAGAAATATAAAATATTTAAAAATATATATAGAAATATAAAATAAATAAATAACAAGTAAGAAAGTTTCAGTCGGGTAAACCGACTAAGGTATACCCTCACTTTGTGAGTAATGTAATATTGAATATTACTCGAATTATTCTGTCAATTTGTGTGGGAGGTACCAGAAGGGGTTTATCAAATACACCTTTTTTTTGCTGAACATTAGATACTTTAAATTCATTGCACTGTGCCGACTTATAAGCATTTATGTGCGCTGGTATAAACGTTATGAGACATTAAATTGTGGTATGATTTGGGCATTTTGTGTGGGAGGTACAAAGAGGGGCGTGGCAATAACGCCCATTTTTCACAGGGCTATAGATACTATAAAAACATTACACTGTACAAAATTTCAAGTATTTTTATACACTGGTTTTAATGTTATAAGCTGTTAACTTTTGGTGCAAAAAGGTACCTTTGTGTGGGAGGTACCAAAAGGGGCGTGGCAACAACACCCATTTTTCCCTGGACTGTAGGCAATATAAAAGCATAATACTGTACAAAATTTCAAGTATTTTTATACACTGTTATTAATGTTATAAGCTGTTAACTTTTGCTGCAAAATGGTGCATTTGTGTGGGAGGTACCAAAAGGGACGTGGCGACTTCGCCCATTTTTCTCGAGTTGATAACGACTAATAAGCTAATACTATGTGTGGAATTTCAAAAGATTCGAATAAGTAGTATAGCAGTTATTAATGAATCAATATTTCACAACTTTTTAACCCTTTGTGGGGGAGGTACTAGAAGGAGTGGACCAATATGGCCCATCTTCGAACTTAGCCGGAGATGGAAAAAAATATTGCCACATACCAAATTTGAGGTCAATCGGTTACTCCTTTCGAGAGTTATCGTGCGCACCAGCCAGCAGACAGACAGACGGACGGACATTGCTCATTCGACTTAAAATGACCCAAAACGGATTTCCTCCGAACATACTTGGGGTCTTAGGTCAATCCTTCGACGTGTTACATTTTTTTCCGTAGCAAATGATATATACCCTCGTCACACTAAAGTGAGGGTATAATAATAATAACATATCAAAAAAGGCGATTTTGCCCCGTGTAGCTTCTATAGGGCTAAGGGGCCAATTAGGACGAAACATATATATGGGATATAAATCTAAATCTGAACCGATTTTCGTCAAATTGAGCAAAGTTGTTCTCTGGATAAAAAACTCTACTATGCTAAATTTCAAAACAATTGCATGTAAAATACAGTTTTTATAACTAATGAAGTATGTATAACTATATCTGATTCTTAGTCGATCGGTATACTTTAAGGTCGGTCTAGCTGTAGCATTTCTATGTCTGAAATGAAACAAGGGTATAAATATCCGTGGCAATTCTTTACAATTAGCTCGAAGATTGCAGTAGTCGATGTACAACATTTCATAGGACACTGCATCTAAAATTTGTATAACTTTGGAAATTTCTACCAAATTCGGCCACGTTAATAGCTATTCTTTTAGATAAGTTGCTGAATTCGTTCAAAATTTACATTTCTTGAAAGATGAGTAATAGCATATGTACATATGAAAATAGCATTTTCTTGTATATTCTTTATTGTTTTTTTACTGCGCTTTTTTTTCCATACTGTAGAGAGTAAATGGAAAAAAGTCGGGATTTCCCCCCTAGGTTTAGGTTTAGGTTAGGGTGGCAGCCGTATTTTTTTATACAAGCTCACATAGACCAGTTTAGGTCCCTAGTGTTACCACGGGCTGAAATGCCCCTCATCGAAACCAACCTGTTTGATATACAAATTTGTCGATATTACGAATATCGGTACTGGAAAGATCTGTTAGGCTGCCTAGAACAGCCGACCCCAGTATGTCCAGTCGTCGTTTACTCAGAGCGGGACAGTCGCATAGCAAGTGCTCAATGCTCTCCACTTCTTCCTCATCTCCACAGCTTCTGCAGAAGTCATTAGAGTCAATACCCAATCTTTTGGCGTGTTCGCCGATCAAGCAGTGTCCCGTCAGAACTGATACTAACGTAGACAATCTTTGCCTCTCTAGTGCGAGGAGATATTTTGATCTTCTCAGGTCATACCTTGGCCAGATTTGTCTAGCTACCCTGCAGGTGCCGATTTCTGTCCATCTTTCGTTGGACTGCCTGATTGCCTCTTGCCTAAGCCAAAGCTTGCACGTGGATAGTGGCGCACCAATATATGCAAATTCTTCGAGAATTTGTAATGTCGTCCCTTTCCTAGCAAGTTCATCGGCTTTGCAGTTCCCCGGGATATCCCTATGCCCAGGCACCCATATGAGGTGTATGTTAAACTGCTCAGCCATCTCGTTAAGAGATCTGCGGCAGTCGAGGGCTGTTTGTGAATTTAGGGATGTTGCCTCCAGAGAATTGATGGCAGCCTGGCTGTCCGAGTAAATGACAATGCCAGTGTTGGTTACTATGTTGCGACTCAGCCACTTGGCTACTTCCCATATTGCCATTATTTCGGCTTGATAGACACTGCAGGTATCTGGTAGTCTGTGAGCTATATCCAATCTAAGCTCTGCACAGTGTACTCCGAAGCCAACCTTTTCATCAAGCTTCGAACCATCCGTGTAAAATTGGAGATGGTTTCTATTACCTGGTTTTCTTCCAACCCATTCATCTCTCGCGGGAATCATAGTGATGTAATTTCTCTCGAAGGTGTACACCGTTGGTATATAGTCCACTCGGTCGGTTACCATAGCACTACACTTTGATATTCTCATGTGACCGTAGGTTTTGTACCTCCACATTGATAGGCAGTTTAATCTTATTGCCGCTTTGGTTGCAACTTCTCTCGCCACAATATTAATCGGCAGTATATGGAGTAGGGCTTGTAGAGACTCGGTCGCTGTAGTCCTTAAGGCTCCGCTTATGCTCAGGCAGGCAGTTCTCTGAACCTTTGTTAGTAGGTTGGTGATGGTTAGTTTGTCAGTTGCCGTCCACCATACCACAATGCCGTATAGCAGTATAGGACGAACTACTGCTATATATATCCAGTGGACGATTTTAGGAGAGAGGCCCCACCGCGACCCTACAGCCTTTTTGCAGGAATATAAGGCGACGTTAGCCTTCCTTACACGTTCCAATACATTAAGTCTAAATAACAGTTTTCTATCTAGAATTATTCCTAAAAATTTTGCACTTTCAGAAAAGACTAGATCTGTTCCATTTATCCGAGGTGGAGGGTCCACATGTGGGACTTTATTCATCCTAGTAAAGAGAACCAATTCTGTCTTGTTTGGGTTTATGCCCAAACCGCTGCTTCTGGCCCATCTAGCCAATTTGTTCAGAGCTACCTGTAGAATGTCTCGGAGGACGTTTTCGAATTTGCCACTCACTGCGATTGCAACGTCGTCCGCATATGCCACGACCTTGCAGCCACAACGTTCTAGATCTAGCAGAATTTCATTCAACGCTAGGTTCCAAATTAGTGGAGACAGTACTCCTCCTTGTGGGGTCCCTCTGTTTACAAACCTTGTTAGAGTTGTGGACCCAAGACATGCTGTTATGCGTCTTCTGTTGAGCAGACTTTGAATTAGTCTAATCAAACTAAAGTTAACATTAAGATGTGACAGTGCCGCAATTACTGCATCTGAGTGAATGTTGTTAAAAGCCCCTTCTATGTCAAGAAATGCCACCATGGTGAATTCCTTGAAATGCAGGGACGATTCGATAGTGCTCACAAGTTCGTGCAGGGCTGATTCTGTAGACTTCCCCTTATTGTAAGCATGTTGGTTCACTGACAGGAGTTTTGTATCCAGGTTTTCCCTAATGAAATAATCTAAAAGTCGTTCCAGACCTTTCAATAGGAAGGAGGATAGGCTAATTGGTCTGAAGTCTTTTGGCCTAGTGTGTGATATCTTCCCCGCTTTTGGTATGAATACCACTTTGGTATCCCTCCATCGATTCGGGATGTATGAAAGCCTGATACAGCCTACATAAATTTTCTCCAGCCAGGGGATAATGTATTTCAACATTTTCTGCATTTCTGCTGGAGTGATGCCGTCTGGTCCAGGTGACTTGAAGGGCTCAAAGCTATTAATAGCCCAGCTTATTCTGGATCTTTCAGTCAACAAGCTAGCGACGCTCGCAGTCCACTCGCACTCTTGTTGGTCCTGCTGATCCTCTGGTTCTGTTAGAGAGTTCCCCGGGAAATGTGTGTCGAGCAGTACATTGAGCGACTGCTCGCTGTTTTTGGTCCAATTATTTGCCTCATCCTGCAAGTAACCCACTGTACAGGGTGAAGCTGATAATATTTTCCTCAGCCTTGCGGCGTCGGAGACCTTTTCCACTTCGCCACAGAAAGTATACCAAGAGCGTCTTTGCGCCTTTCTAAGCTCCTTCTTATAGATCTTGAGTTGCTCTTTATAGGCATCCCAAACATTAGCGACCCCAGTAGATTTAGCCTTGTTGAATAGCTTGTTGCAGGTCTTTTTCATAGCCGTTAGCTCAGAAGTCCACCATTGGGGTTTAGTTTTACCCTTGTACCTTGTTTTTGGACAGGCTTCTTCAAGGGAACTATTGAATGATGTGGTGATATGCTCGACCAGATTATCCAGACCGGCTTTGTCATTCGGTTCGTACAGAAGTTTGGAGTTGAGGACTTTCTTGAAATTCTTTTCATACAGGTGCCACTTTGTCTTTCTCACATTTCTGTGGACGGCAGGTTCAGGCGCTTTTTCAGCGAGTTTGAACTCAATATAATGGTGATCTGAGAATGAGTGGTCGTCTAGTACATTCCACCCAATAATTTTGTCTGACAGCCGGTCAGTAGCAAACGTTACGTCGAGTACTTCTTGTCTGTCTTTAATTGTAAAGGTCGGTTTATTACCTATGTTACAAATACTTAGGTTGGTAGTTAGAATAAAGTCAAGAAGCGAATCACCCCTATTGTTTATATCCGTACTACCCCAGATAGTATGATGAGCGTTCGTGTCTGCGCCAACAATCAGCTCGACCTCGTCAGATGTTGCTTCTTCTACTACTTCCCTGAATAGAGCAGTCGGTACTACAGCTTCATAAGGCAAGTAACTGGAGACCACCCAATATATGCGATTACCGATCTCCAGACTAGCAGATGTTTGGTCTTTACCACTTAAATTAGCCAGGAGAAAGATACTTAGATCTTTCCTGGCCAAAATGCAGGTTCTTGGAGTGCCTTCACAGTTGGCCACAAGCAGTTTAAAGTTGGGTGTCCTGATACCGCACACCCTTCCTCCCACTGCGTAGGGCTCCTGTATCAGGACGATGTCTACTGCACCTGTGGACAGGCGCAGCAATAGAGCCGCTGAGGCTGCTTTAGCGTGATGGAGGTTAATCTGTAAAATTCTTACCATCATTGGTAATTGACAGATTAACTTCCACCCCTACAAGGGTGTTATCGAACTCTTCGTCCGTATCATCGAGAAGCGTGTCCCCGCCAGATGCGTCAAAGAGTCCGGAGACTCCCCTCAGCCCCTCTGTGTCAGAAGTAGAGCTTTCGTCCTCAGAGTAGGACGTTACAGATCTTCTGTTAGAGTTGGAGTCACCCGAAATAATGGGCGTGGATACCTCCGCACTTCCAGAAAGCTGTGTTTCAACCGCGGTGGACGACTCACCTTCCGCAGTGGGAACTATATCCTGCTTGTATACCTTCAAGACTATAGTCTCGAAGCCATACTGTAGGGTTGCACTTGCACGTTGTATATGGGAGGTGGATTCAGCGTTAAGGATCAAATTGACCTGCCGCTTTTTACCATCCGCCTCACCCACCTTGCTGATTCTCCAATTATGGGCGGGCAGACCAGGATTGGAATCTTTTATTATTTCTAATATGTCAGCCGGGTTGGAGGGCTCTTCTGTAACCCAGGTGATGGCTCTAGGATGACTAGGGATGTTGTTTTTTTCGACAATATCCAACTGGGCACCCGGCCACACCTCACCCGCTCGACTCAGAGCAGCCTTATACAGGTCTACTGATCTGGCATCACCGAAATGTAAGAGCTTTACTCTCCCCTGATGCCATCCTGCATCGTTGCAGATTGGTGGTGTGCCCGGCATCTCTCTACGGACATCGAGGTAATGAGCCATAATGGCTGATTGCACATGGCTCCATTTGTCCTTGAGGATGGATCCATCCTCACTACTTCTGTCTATAACGGCCATCACTAGACTCTCCTTCGCCACTTCATTGAAGGGCTTGGTGAGTGTCCTGTTGATAGTGACATTTGGGCCTCTTGCCTTTTTCGAGGGCAGGGGTTCATCAGGTGATCTGATTCTTTTGACTTTATTAGCCGTTAACACAGCTGAATTTGTGGCTCTTTCAGCCGGCTGATTGGCCTTAGAAGCATCTAAGACGCCTTTAGCCCAGGTAAGTGACTCTTTTTGTTTTTCGGTAAGAGCCGAAACCTCAACAGCCTCCAACTTCGTCAGAACTCTGAGCGCTATCCGGTGCTCATTGTGTTTCCTTTTTGACGGTCGGACGTGACGTTTTCCCCTCACCGTACCACCTGTTGTGAGTACTGGGGGGAAATTTTCACCATGTTTGGTGTGGTCGGCTTTGGCCAAGACCAACGGACGGACAGTAGGACGATTGGGGAACCCCGCTCCATCGGAACGCGAAGGCATCCCCGCCAATGATTTTTTTTTCCGTATTAGCCCGTAATAGGTACTACGATGTAGGCCTTCCAGACTTTGTACAGATTTTGTTTTATTTTTTGCGATTGCGTAGTAGGTATAATAGATTTTAACTATCCGCTCTGTGCTAAACACGTCCGTTCACTACGACTGATCAGCATGATTTCCCCCCTAAATTACTTCAATAATCGGGACTCTGTAAATACGCGAAAAGTCGGGAAAATTCCGACGAATCCCGACCGTCTGGCAACCCTAGTTGTCACGCATGACAACACGAAATAGTACGAGACTTTGCACTATTTGGTAATAATTGCCATCAAATGAAAATCTGAAAAATTATTTATAAGGATGTTTCTATATTCTGACCTCCTGTCAACCACACAAAAAGATACGTGAAGCGGTTAAGAAGATATGACAATTTTAACAAATGGTATTTTTAGAAAAAATCCTGAGATCTGTGCCATAAAAACTAGATCAAATTTTGAAAAACTAAAAACGTCGCTAGTAGAGGAATGTTTAAAGTTTATTTAAATCAAAAGAGTAATTTTTAAAATGTTTGTTTTTCGAGTCTGCAGTTTTTTATATGTTTGACTTGTTTTCAATGAAAATAGTTTTATGTGGGGTTAAGTTGGGGATTTTCTTGTGATTATTTGGGGACAACAACAATTTTTTTCTGGCATCCCTGTTTAGGCGTTGCCAACAAATGCTCAAAGTCATACCCTGTACCACAGTGTGGTGTCCGGTATATTATTTATTTTCATTCCAGAGATTTTTTCTGTGGTGGGAATATAAGATTCAGCCCGCTTGTAAGTTCTACCACGTTTTTACTGGTTTGTCTTTAAATTTAGAATTTTAGATTATTTTTGCAATGACTAAAGTCTAACAAAGAATACCGTGAATATTGTCACCCATTCTGGTATTTCCCATACAAAATAACAAATTCTGTATTAATTTTAACTGAAAGTGAGGATATACTTATGTTGGTTTACTCCACAGGTACGAGTATATTTTGTTGGGGCACTTATATTGCTATCAAATTCATAAATATGCTCAATTTTCTGTTTGATTATTGTGTGCCAATTTTTGTGCTGTCACATTCATAATCTAAAGATATCGGATTAAAAATCAATTATGTATGTATATGATAATAAATAAATGCAACATTGTGTTTGTGTAATTCATTTAGATTAATTTTGTTACTACAATAGGCAACTGGTCACCTTAATACCAAATATAATTTCCCTATCAATTCATTTCTGTCGATCTTTCTTAGGTGTCTCAAAAAATGTTTACATAGCATTAACGTATGTATATCGAAACGATATGTGTACATACACACATTTATCTATTAATCTTTGGATAGTAGGCTGGATCGCTATGCTAGAATAGTTATACCTTGACGTTAGTGGAGGAGTGTATATTTCATGTGCTACACGCTGAAAAAAAATCGCTTCTGTAGTATATTGTCCCAAACATATTCGGCTTGAAATATACATATGTTTAGAGTACACTCCAAATATATAACATTTGATACACACAAATATTATATGTTTGCGAGAATATTGTTCTAAACAAAAATAGGTTCCCATTCTAATATTTTTTTATTTGGAACTAGTATTTCCGAAACAAAGATTAGTTTGTATTTAATTAGTTTGGCAATGTATCAATGCCTTGATTTAAAGACAAGTTTTCTGTTTTTCAGGTGCTCAAAGATAATTTTTTTATAAATTTTAAATGTTTTTAAAATTTAATTAAAACTTAAATCGTATAATCTTTCGTGAATATAAATTGCATTGATGGATTGACAAAAAGTGATGAATTGGAATATTTATAAATTAAAAGACATTTTTAGATATAAAGTTTAAAACGAAAACTTTTTTAAACATTTTTTAAATAAATTATGTTTGGAAAACTTCTTAAACAATAACTTTGTTTGTGGTTACACACATATTTTATTTGTGAAAGTCAGTTAGCAAATATATTATGTTCTAATATATTAATATATGCGTTCCAAACAAGATTTCTTGATTTTCAAATAAAATTTATTTGTTAACAAATATATAGTATTTGAAAAAATCGCTTCCAAATATATTTTCTTTCAATTCAAACATATCAAAAATTACGATTTTCCCCCGTGTACGGGCCAAAAGTGTAACACATGTAAAGAGTGTCCTGTGTTCGACGGAAATCCATTTTAGGACATTTGATGTCGTTCGAGCCATGTCCTTCTGAGTGGGGCGCGCGATAACTCTCGATAGGAGTAACCAATTGACTTTAAACTTGGTGTGTGTTAATATTTCATTCTTTCTCATGAAAGAGAAAGATGGACCATATAACTCCACTCCTTCTAAAAATGGGCCATATTACTCCACTCCTTCTAAAGATGGGCCATATTACTCCACTCCTTCTAATACCTTCCTCACAAAGGATTAACATTTAGCGAAATATTAATTCTCTAATAACTTCTATACTACTTATCCGAACCCACTCTAATTCCACACATAGTAATAGGTTATCTCTCGCTATCACCTTAAGAAAAAATGGGCAAAGTGACCCCACCCCTTTCGGGGTGTGGGGTCCTTCCCACACAAAATGACCATTTTATACAAAACGTTCACTGCTTATAACTTCAATTCTAGGGCATTAAATACTCAATAATTTGTGCACAGTCCGGTCTAAAATGAGCATTATTGTCAAGCCCCTTTTGGGACCTTCCAAACAATATGGAAATACAAGTGCACATAAATATTTACAACAACTTTTTGTATATCTGTTTTCTCGGACAATTAAGTTCAGAAATTTTGCCGAGGACAACATATTGAAGTTTGAAATATGAAATTTGATACATTATATATATTTCAGAGCGACCTCTATATGCGGACTATATCATTAATAAAATGTTGGAAATAAAATTCAAACTGCAATGTTTCAGCCAAAATTGATTGACTTTTATCGCTTGAATAAATTTTCTCGTATTTAATAGCGACATCTATAGGAGAGCTATAACAATATAGACCGACATACATATTTAGTATACGTTGTAATGTTTTTTTGTAAATAGAACACAAAGTGCAAAGTTTTATGAAAATTGCTTGGAAATTTTGATTTATATCTCTTTTGGAAAAAAGGACGAATATTCAAAAATTCTAATTTTATTCTCTAGGACGAAAAGGACTTAAGTCACTTGTTTTGGTGAAAAATTCAAAATGTATTTACAAACTTTAAATGGTCATATCTTCTCAAAAACAAAGCTTGCATGACAAAAATGAGGAACATTCGCACAATGGACTAAATTTTTTTTGGTGAAAATTTCGAATTTTCTTTCCAAAACATTAATTTGACATATCACCTTAAGGCAAGGCATCAAGGTTAAAAAGGACGAACATTTATGATCACGATTTTTTGGTCAATAATTCGAAATTTCTTTTCAAAACTGTAAATGCGCATATTTTGTTAAATAAGGCTCCTAGGGCAAAAAGGGACGAACATTTTTGATCACTATTTTTTGGTAAATAATTAGAAATTTCTTTCCAAAACTTTATTGGGTCATATCTCCTTAAATAGGTTTTTTTTTCCCAAAATGTAAACTGTCATATCTCTTTAAATAAGGCTCTAAGGTAAAAAGGATGAAAATTTAGATTTTAAGAAAAGGTCCATATTTATTTCCAAAAAGTTAAACGGTCATATATATTTAAATAGGTTTAGGTTAGGGTGGCAGCCGTATTTTTTTTATACAAGCTCACATAGACCAGTTTAGGTCCCTAGTGTTACCACGGGCTGAAATGCCCCTCATCGAAACCAATCTGTTTGATATACAAATGTATCGATAGTTCGAATATCGATATCGGAAAGAACTGTTAGACTGCCTAAAAAGGCCAACCCCAGTATGTGCAATCGTCGTTTACTCAAAGCGGAACAGTCGCATAGCAAGTGCTCAATGCTCTCCACTTCTTCCTCATCTCCACAGCTTTTGCAGAAGTCATTAGAGTCAATACCCAATCTTTTGGCATGTTCGCCGATCAAGCAATGTCTAGTCAGAACTGATACTAACGTAGACAAGCTTTGCCTCTCTAGTGCGAGAAGATATTTTAATCTTCTCAGGTCATACCTTGGGCAGATTTGTCTAGCTACCCTGCAGGTGCCGATTTCTGTCCATCATTCGTTGGACTGTCTGATTTCCTCCTGCCTAAGTCAAAGCTTGCACGTGGATAGTGGCGCACCAATATATGAAAATTCTTCGAGAATTTGTAATGTTGTCCCTTTCCTAGCAAGTTCATCGGTTTTGCAGTTCCCCGGGATATCCCTATGCCCAGGCACGCATATGAGGTGTATATTAAACTGCTCAGCCATCTCGTTAAGAGATCTGCGGCAGTTGAGGGCTGTTTGTGAATTTAAGGATGTTGCCTCCAGAGAATTGATGGCAGCCTGGCTGTCCGAGTAAATGACAACGCCAGTGTTGGTTACTATGTTGCGACACAGCCACTTGGCTACTTCCCATATTGCCATTATTTCGGCTTGATAGACACTGCAGGTATCTGGTAGTCTGTGAGCTATATCCAAACTAAGCTTTGCACAGTGTACTCCAAAGCCAACCTTTTCATCAAGCTTCGAACCATCCGTGTAAAAGTGGAGATGGTTGCTATTACCTGGTATTCTTCCAACCCATTCATCTCTGGCGGGAATCATAGTGATGCAATTTCTCTCGAAGGTGTACACAGTTGGTATATAGTCCACTCGGTCGGTTACCATATCACTACACTTTGATATCCTCATGTGACCGTAGTTTTTGTACCTCGATATTGGTAGGCAGTTTAATCTTATTGTCGCTTTGGTTGCAGTCTATGGAGTAGGGCTTGTAGAGACTGGGTCGCTGTAGTCCTTAAGGCTCCGCTTATGCTCAGGCAGGCTGTTCTCTGAACCTTTGTTAGTAGGTTGGTGATGGTTAGTTTGTCAGTTGCCGTCCACCATACCACAATGCCGTATAGGACGAACTACTGCTATATATATCCAGTGGACGATTTTAGGAGAGAGGCCCCACCGCGACCCTACAGCCTTTTTGCAGGAATATAAGGCGACGTTGGCCTTCCTTACACATTCCAATACTAATTATTGCTAAAAATTTTGCACTTTCAGAAAAGACTAGATCTGTTCCATTTATTCGAGGTGGAGGGTCCACATGTGGGACATTATTCATCCTAGTAAAGAGAACCAATTCTGTCTTGTTTGGGTTTACGCCCAAACCGCTGCTTCTGACCCATCTAGCCAATTTGTTCAGAGCCACCTGTAGAATGTCTCGGAGGACGTTTTCGAATTTGCCACTCACTGCGATTGCCACGTCGTCCGCATAGAGTTCGCTTGTTAGAGCTGTGGACCCAAGACATGCTGTTATGCGTCTTCTGTTGAGCAGACTTTGAATTAGTCTAATCAAACTAGAGTTAACTTTTAACCTTCTATGTCAAGAAATGCCACCATGGTGAATTCCTTGAAATGCAGGGACGATTCGATAGTGCTCACAAGTTCGTGCAGGGCTGATTTGTAGACTTCCCCTTATTGTAAGCATGTTGGTTCATCGACAGGATTTTTGTATCCAGGTTTTCCCTAATGAAATAATCTAAAAGTCTTTCCAGACCTTTCAATGGGAAGGAGGATTGGCTAATTGGTCTGTAATGTAATTCAACATTTTCTGCTGGAGTGATGCCGTTTGGTCCAGGTGACTTGAAGGACACAAAGCTATTAATAGCCCAGCTTATTCTGGATCTCTCAGACAACAAGCTAGCGATGCTCGCAGTCCACTCGCACTCTTGTTGGTCCTGCTGATCCTCTGGTTCTGTTAGAGAGTTCCCCGGGAAATGTGTGTCGAGCACTACATTGAGCGACTGCTCGCTGTTTTTGGTCCAATTATTTGCCTCAACCTGCAAGTAACCCACTGTACAGGGTGAAGCTGAAAGTATTTTCCTCAGCTTTGCGGCGTCGGATACCTTTGTCACTTCGCCACAGAAGGTATACCAAGAGTGTCTTTGCGCGTTTCTGAGCTCCTTCTTATAGATCTTGAGTTGCTATTAATAGGCATCCCAAACATTAGCGACCCCAGTAGATTTAGCCTTGTTGAATAGCTTAATGCAGGTCTCTTTCATAGCTGTTAGCTCAGAAGTCCACCATTGGGGTTTAGTTTTACCTTGTACCTTGTTTTTGGACAGGCTTCTTCAAGGGAACTATTGAATGATGTGGTGATATACTCGACCAGATTATCAAGACCGGCTTTGTTATTCGGTTCGTACAGAAATTTGGAGTTGATGACTTTCTTGAAATTCTTCTCATACAGGTGCCACTTTGTCTTTCTCATATTTCTGTGGACGGCAGATTCAGGCGCTTTTTCAGCGAGTTTGAACTTAATATAATGGTGATCTGAGAATGAGTGGTCATCCAGTACATTCCACCCAATAATTTTGTCTGACAGCCGGTCAGTAGCAAACGTTACGTCTAGTACTTCTTGTCTGTATTTAATTGTAAAGGTCGGTTTATTACCTATATTACAAATACTTAGGTTGGTAGTTAGAATAAAGTCAAGAAGCGAATCACCCCTATTGTTTATATCCGTACTACCCCAGATATTATGATGAGCGTTCGTGTCTGCGCCAATAATTAGCTCGACCTCGTCAGACGTTGCTTTTTAACTACTTCCCTGAATAGAGCAGACGGTACTACAGCTTCATAAGGCAAGTAACTGGAGACCACCCAATATATGCGGTTACCGATCTCCATACTAGCAGATATTTGGTCTTTACCGGCGCAGCAATATAGCCGCTGAGGCTGATTTAGCGTGATGGAGGTTAATCTGTAGAATTCTTACAATCATTGGTAATTGACAGATTAACATCCACCCCGACAAGGGTGTTATCGAACTCTTTGACCGTATCATCGAGAAGCGACTATTTAAATAAGTCTCCTATGAAAAAAGGAAAAACATTTGGGATAACTATTTTTTGGCGAAAAATTCTAAATTTGTATCCAAAACTTTTAACGGTTATATCTATTTAAATAGGTTCCCTGGGACAAAGATGACTAAAATTAGTGTTTACTATTTTATTGGTCAAAAAACCATAACTTCATTCAAAATGGACGAAAATTGGTGATCACTATTTTTTAAAATTATTGACAAAATTCTAAATTTGTTTCCAAACGAAAATTCATGATCACTATTTTTTAGTGAAAAATTCTAAATTTCTTTCCAAAACTTTAAATGGTCATATCTCCTTAAATAGATTCCCTAGGACAAAGATGATGGAAATTAGTGATTACTATTTTATTGGTCAAATATTCAAAATTTCATTCAAAAAGGACGAAAATTAGTGATCACTATTTTTTAATCGCTAGTGATCACTATTTTTAAATTATTGACAAAATTCTGAATTTGTTTCCAAATGAAAACTCGTGATCTCTATTTTTAAGTGAATAATTCTAAATTTCTTTCCAAAACCGTAAACGGTCGAAAAATATGACGAAAATTGATGATGACTATTTTTAAGTGAAAAAATCTAAACTTTTACCAAAACTTTAAATGATCATATCTGTGGCATTTTGACAAAACAACCGATCTCAAAACAAAATTGTTTTTGACAAAAAATACATTACAGTTTTTGGTAATTTTCTCGCCAACCACTATAGCTGGAAGAATGATATAACTTGGAAAATAATGGCCGACGAATGCCCTACAAAGTAGGTATTCTGTATTTGCTGAAATGTGTCTTGGCAGGTTCTTGTGGCCCCATAAAGTTCCCGTTATTTCCCTCAAATATTTTGGTTTTTGAGATCGGTTCTCCTAGGGCATAAAGGACAATAATTCGTGACACTTATTTTTTGGTCAAAAATTCGAAACTTTGAATGGTCATATCGAGATACTAATTTTTTGGTAAAAAATTCAAAATTTGTTTCCAAAACTTTTAATGGCCATATCTCCTTAAATAGATTCCCTAGGACAAAGATGATGAAAATTGGTGATTACTATTTTACTGGTCAAATGTTCAAAAAGGACGAAAATTAGTGATCACTCTTATTTAAATTATTGACAAAATTCTGAATTTGTTTCTAAACGAAAACTCGTGATCTCTATTTTTTAGTGAATAATTCTAAATTTCTTTCCAAAACCGTAAACGGTCGAAAAATAGGACGAAAATTGGTTATGACTATTTTTAAGTGAAAAAATCTAAACTTTTACCAAAACTTTAAACGATCATATATTCTTAAATATGGCTTCTAGGGCAAAAAGGACAAAACTTCGTGATACTTATTTTTTGGTCAAAAGTTCGAAACTTTGAATGGTCATATCTTGTTGAATAAGGCTCCTAGGGCAAACAGGTCGAAATTCGTGATACTTATTTTTTGGTAAAAAATTCAAAATTTGTTGCAAAACTTTAAATGGTCATATCTCCTAAAATAAGGCTCCTAGAGCAAAAAGGATGAAATTTTGTGATTATTTTTTGTTGGTCAACAATTTGATATTTCTTGCCAAAACATTAGACTGTCATATCACGTTAAAAAATTCTCCTAGGCCAAAAGTTCAAAAAACAAGTAAAAGCGTTAAGTTCTGCCATGCCGTATCTTATATACCCTCCACCATGGATAGCATGTGACCTCACAAAATAACTCAAACCTAAAGAAAATAACACCGAAAACACAAAAAATATAGTAGATGAGAACAGTAGGAATCACAACAAGTTAGATGCTATATATGGGAGCTATATCTAAATATGGTCCGATATGGCCCATTTGCAATCCCAAACAACCTGCAACTATAAGAAGTATTTGTACCAAATTTGATCAACCTAGTTCTATTATTGCCGACTGTAGCGTGATTACCACAGACGGACGGACAGACGGACATGGCTACATTGTCTTAGAATTTTACGACGATTAAGAATATATATACTTTATAGGGTCTCAGATCAATATTTCATTTTACAGAAACTGGCTGTAACACTTAAACGCTTTTTGGGCTACACAACATTGACTTTGAAAATATGTATGATTGCACTGAAAAAAAATTTGTCATAAAATTATAGAAATGCTCCAAAGACGTCCTTAGTCTTCAAAATAAGTACATTTTGTACTTAAAATTAAGAAAATTTACTTAAAATTATTGAAATTATCTATATTTTAAGTACAAAATGTACACGGAGAAAAAACAGTAAACAAAAAATGTTTAAGAGCAAAATTTAAATGAAATATATTTTGGTGCAAAGATTTTGTATTTTATCAATTTTATTTTTGTACTCAGATATTACTGACTTTCAGCCAAGATTTCAAGTGGGAAATATCTGTCACTGTCAAAATAGGATATGATTTAAAACCAGTAAGGAAGTCGGGTGGTGCCGATTATATAATACCCTACCCTACTCTCGTAATATTGAATAACTCTGATATATAAATTTTGTAATTCATGTATAAATTGTTTACATAAATTTACTTTTGGGACATTTTATACTTAAATAATACCCTGTACCACAGTGTGGTGTAGGGTATTAAAACGATTTGATCTAAAGAGCAAAATCGGACGCAACATATATATGGGAGCTATAGCTAAATCTTAACCGATTTTCTTCAAATTCGGCAATGTTGGTTCATGGATCAAGAAACTCTACCATTCTAAATTTCAAAACGATCGGATGTAAAATACAGCTTCTATAGGACTAAAGGGCCAAATCGGACGAAAGATATATATGGAAGCTATAGCTAAATCTTAACCGATTTTCTTCAAATTCGGCAATGTTGGTTCATGGATCAAGAAACTCTACCATTCTAAATTTCAAAACGATCAGATGTAAAATACAGCTTCTATAGGACTAAAGGGCCAAATCGGACGAAAGATATATATGGGAGCTATATCTAAATCTGAACTGATTTCAACCAAATTCAATAGCGATCTTAATAGCCGCGAAATACTCTAAACTGCAAAATTTCAGAACGATCGGAGTGAAATTGCGACCTGTAGTCGACGAACAACTTTACATGGACAGACGGACGGACGGACAGACATCGTTAAATCGACTCAGCTAGTGATTCTGAGTCGATGGGTCTATCTGTGTTATTTTCAGGTGTTACAAACATCTGCCGTGGAACAAACTTATAATACCCTGTACCACAGTGTGGTGTAGGGTATAAATATCCTATCCCAGCCTGCATATATGGGAGCGACCTCTGTGGAGACAGTATATCAAAACATTGGTCGTTACGATATTTCTGTAATATTTAATAAATCTATCTATTTTATTATGGACTGTAGTCTAGTTTCAACAGACATACGGGCATCGCTAAAGAATTTTATGACGACCAAGAATATATATACTTTATAGGATCAACGATCAGAATTTAGAGCTGTTTCAAACAGAATCAATTCATGGTTGAGGTTGTAAACAGTGTAAGCAACAGAAAATTGTCACTTGTAAAATTTTGGAAAATAGGGTCTATTCTGAGTAGAGGGTCTATCGCAAATATTTCTTGCATTTCTGGAAACATTTCTGAAGCATAGTGGGATATTTCAAATATTTTTAAGTTTAGTTGTAGTGCTTTCGCTACGGTCTAGTGTACGTGTGCACATCGCGCAATAAATGGACAATTTAGACATTGTGGTTTAGTGGATCTGTTAAAAAAAACGCAAATGCAATTATACCCATAAACTTTATATCTCTGAGTATTTGTAACACAGGCGATGTTGTTTGTTGCATTCAATTTTCATAGGTATACTTTACGTTTATCTCGACGTTTTTTATTCGTTTATTTCGACCGTCTGTAACGACCTTGTAAATTTAATATTTTAAAGTGTTTGGCATTTTGATGATATCAATCCGTGTGCTTTTTTTTTTGCTATACAATAGTTCCCATGCAATTACATGTGCATTTGATAAAAAAAATAGAAAAAACATCTTTGAACACTCACACAAAATTTACCTATGTATGCGAATACATATGAATTTCTGCACCCAAGGCAATTCTCCGGAAATTCAATTGAAAATTAATTTATCATAGACAAGTGAGTAGACACTTTTTGTCGATTAATGTTCGTTTTTTGTTGTGTTCTATTGGGTATCCTAAATCCCAAATTAATATGTAGCAAATGACTTTTAAATGCACATAATGAAATGTTGACACTGGTCGACAAATTATTTCAAAAATAACATTATAACTTATAATTTCGGTATTTGTTGTTCACGTCGCGTCTCACAGTGGGAGTATTTTCATAAGAACTGGAAACAGTCTTAAATTTGATTTGATTTATTAAATTCAAAAACAAAAACTTAATACAGCATTTAAATGAGCTTCCTGCTAACATTTCTCATTCTTACGTAACTAACTAAGGATTTTCGGCCAATTAGTTTAGTTAATAGATAGTTACCTTAGGACTAAAATTGAGCACAGACTACTTACTGTCTACTGTACAACATGCCTACAGCAAGGGGTAGTCCGCCGAAACCGCCCTGCATGATCTAGTCAGCTTTATTGAAGGATGCCTCTCTGTTAAGGAATATACTTCTTTTCAACAGGAGAAATAAGGTACGGGTGATCCAAGTAGATATACTTTTTTCAATAGCCTTTTTGACAGATCACGTGTGAGTCGTGTCATGCTGTCATGTTTTTTTTTGTTAACTATTGTTTGGCATTTCATCATGGAAAGACTTACGCCTGAACAACGTTTACAAATCGTTCAACTTTATTACGAAAATTCACGTTCTGTGAGGAATGTGTTTCGTGCACTTCGCTCAACTTATGGTCAACATAATCGGCCTACTGAGCGTACTATTCGCAACACCATCACTCATCTTGAGACTCAGCATTCATTATTGGATAATATTCGACCGAATAGACCACGTCCAGCACGCAGTGAAGCAAATGCCGCTAGGCTGTAGCTGAGAGTGTACACGAAGACCATGGAGAGTCGATTCGGAGCCGTTCGCAGCAACTCGGACTGACGTATGGAACGACTTGGTGCATTTAACGTCGAGATCTTAAATGGAAAGCATACAAAATACAGCTTGTGTTAGGTTAGGTTAGGTAAGGGTGGCAGCCGTATTTTTTATACAAGCTCACATAGACCAGTTTAGGTCCCTAGTGTTACCACGAGCTGAAATGCCCCTCATCGAAACCAACCAGTTTGATATACAAATTTGTCGATATTACGAATATTGGTACTGGAAAGATCTGTTAGGCTGCCTAGAAAAGCCGACCCCAGTATGTCCAGTCGTCGTTTACTCAGAGCGGGACAGTCGCATAGCAAGTGCTCAATGCTCTCCACTTCCTCCTCATCTCCACAGCTTCTGCAGAAGTCATTAGAGTCAATACCCAATCTTTTGGCGTGTTCGCCGATCAAGCAGTGTCCCGTCAGAACTGATACTAACGTAGACAATATTTGCCTCTCTAGTGCGAGGAGATATTTTGCCTCCAGATAATTGATGGCAGCCTGGCTGTCCGAGTAAATGACAACGCCAGTGTTGGTTACTATGTTGCGACTCAGCCACTTGGCTACTTCCCATATTGTCATTATTTCGGCTTGATAGACACTGCAGGTATCTGGTAGTCTGTGAGCTATATCCACTCTAAGCTCTGCACAGTGTACTCCGAAGCCAACCTTTTCATCAAGCTTCGAACCATCCGTGTAAAAGTGGAGATGGTTTCTATTACCTGGTATTCTTCCAACCCATTCATCTCTGGCGGGAATCATAGTGATGTAATTTCTCTCGAAGGTGTACACCGTTGGTATATAGTCCACTCGGTCGGTTACCATAGCACTACACTTTGATATTCTCATGTGACCGTAGTTTTTGTACCTCCACATTGATAGGCAGTTTAATCTTATTGCCGCTTTGGTTGCAACTTCTCTCGCCACAATATTAATCGGCAGTATATGGAGTAGGGCTAGGGCTTGTAGAGACTCGGTCGCTGTAGTCCTTAAGGCTCCGCTTATGCTCAGGCAGGCTGTTCTCTGAACCTTTGTTAGTAGGTTGGTGATGGTTAGTTTGTCAGTTGCCGTCCACCATACAACAATGCCGTATAGCAGTATAGGACGAACTACTGCTATAAATATCCAGTGGACGATTTTTGGAGAGAGGCCCCACCGCGACCCTACAGCCTTTTTGGAGGAATATAAGGCGACGTTAGCCTTCCTTACACGTTCCAATACATTAAGTCTAAATAACAGTTTTCTATCTAGAATTATTCCTAAAAATTTTGCACTTTCAGAAAAGACTAGATTTGTTCCATTTATCCGAGGTGGAGGGTCCACATGTGGGACTTTATTCATCCTAGTAAAGAGAACCAATTCTGTCTTGTTTGGGTTTATGCCCAAACCGCTGCTTCTGGCCCATCTAGCCAATTTGTTCAGAGCCACCTGTAGAATGTCTCGGAGGACGTTTTCGAATTTGCCACTCACTGCGATTGCAACGTCGTCCGCATATGCCACGACCTTGCAGCCACAACGTTCTAGATCTAGCAGGATTTCATTCACCGCTAGGTTCCAAATTAGTGGAGACAGTACTCCTCCTTGTGGGGTCCCTCTGTTTACAAACCTTGTTAGAGTTGTGGACCCAAGACATGCTGTTATGCGTCTTCTGTTGAGCAGACTTCGAATTAGTCTAATCAAACTAGAGTTAACTTGTAGATGTGACAGTGCCGCAATTACTGCATCTGAGTGAATGTTGTTAAAAGCCCCTTCTATGTCAAGAAATGCCACCATGGTGAATTCCTTGAAATGCAGGGACGATTCGATAGTGCTCACAAGTTCGTGCAGGGCTGATTCTGTAGACTTCCCCTTATTGTAAGCATGTTGGTTCACCGACAGGAGTTTTCACTCATTAGGGCTAATTGGTCAGCTTGTGTAAGAACTGAAGCCGCCCGACCTTCCCAAGCGACATCGCTTCGCTCTATGGGCTCTTGAAAAGTTCCAAGAAGATCCGACGTTATCGAGCCAAATTTTGTTCAGCGATGAGACACATTTCTGGCTCAATGGGTATGTAAACAAGCAAAATTGCTGCATTTGGGACGAAGAGCAACCTGAAGAGATTCAAGAGCTGCCACTTCATCCAGAAAGAACTACGGTTTGGTGTGGTTTGTGGGCCGGTGGAATCATCGGTCCATATTTCTTCAAAAATGATGCCGGTGAGAAAGTAACCGTCAATGGCGACCGTTATCGTGTCATGATAACGGTCGCCATTGATGATAGTCGTGACCGACTATTTGATGCCTGAAATTTAAGCTCGTGATCTCGGCGACATTTGGTTTCAACAAGACGGCGCGCCACTTCCCACACATCGCATCAATCAATGGATTTATTGAGAGAACACTTCGGTGAGCAGATAATTTCACGTTTTGGGCCGGTCGATTGGCCACCAAGATCGTGTGATATCACACCGTTAGAATTTTTCCTGTGGGGATATTTAAAGTCTAAAGTTTATGCGGACCACGCCGCTTCGATTCAGGCCTTTGAGCAAAACATCACGCGTGTCATTGGCCAGTTACCAGTCGAAATGCTCGAACGAGTCTTCGAAAATTGGATTCAACGGATGGACCATCTGAGACGTAGCCGCGGATAATAAACATTCCCCATTCAATTTCTTTTTTCTTCAAAAAAGTAAGGAACCTCGAAATGGATCACGCTATACCTGTCTCCTTGGGGTCTCTGAAAGCGCAGAATACTTGTATTTTACTAGACAGGAAGTTGCACTTCAAACCCAACATTTTGGAAAGAGCAAATAAGGCTGTGGCATCGATGTAAAAGGGCAAAAGGAAAACGCTAGGATCTGAACCCGCGTATAGTTTGTTGGTTGTATACGGCACTTAGGTTAGGTTAAGAGTGGCAGCCTGTAAAACAGACCCACATAAACTATCCAGTCCATTGTTTTACCACAGGGACGTAAGGGAAACAATTTGATTTCTTTAAAAAGCTCAAAAGTTGGCGGATTCCAACATCAGCCAAGTTAGCTAACTCCTCAAAGAAATAAGAGCCCAAGATTGTATGCCGCCTTCTAGAGAGAGCGGGGCACAGACACTGAAGGTGTTCTTTTGATTCCTCAGGGAACGGTCACTATGGTCTTGAAATTGCTATGGACACAGTGTCATTCTAGACAGAATGCCTGACCTTCCGGGCACTGTTGATTACACTATGACTGAACCACTCTTTGACAAGAAGTATCTCGCTCTTATACCTTATCAGAATGGAATGGTCATATCCCAGGACAGAGGAGACTCATTAGCTTCTAAACAGACGGCTCCAAACTCGAAAACCAAGTGAGCTTTGGTGTCTTTTCCGAGGAACTTCAGCTATCACTTGCAAAAACACTGTCTGATCACTGTAGTACCAGGCAGAAATCTTAGCTATTAAATAGGACAGAAAATTAATGTGATGACCAAAGTCGGTAAAACAACTGTCCTCGACTGTCGCAGATCTCTTAACGAGATGGCTGAACAGTTCAATATTCACCTGATATGCGTGCCCGGTCACATGGATACACCAGGGAATTGCAAGGCAGATGAACTTCCAAGACTAGGACCTACCTAAGGACCTGGAACATGTTGGCCAACTTTTAAGCTTTTTAAACCAATCAAATTGGTTTAACGGGAGGGGCTAGGGATGACTTATGGTTTCTCGATGCCGGATCTGGGGCTGCCAGTACGCCCCCAGGCTGATGATGTGTGGTGAGCATTTCCTCTGCACCATGTGCTAAGGATATACCACCCAGGGTCGGTCGCCAAAGCTTCGTCAGTTATCGGTTATGCCACGTGCAAGTACGGTTGATAGTTCAGAGGAGAGACTACAAGAGATGCATCACTACTCCATATACCCTCCAACCATACCCAAGCAGTTTAAGCAGTGATTAATTAATATGGACAGAACTATTCAAACCATTATTCCAGTAGGTCCATGTTTTAATATATCCCCCATATAAAGGTCTCTTCAGAAAACTTTTTAATTGATGTGGCTGAAATCGTCTCAAGTGAAAATCGGTCCATGTTTTATTATATCGACCCCATATAAAGGTCCCCTATGATATCAATTCCTGACAATTTGTCTAGATTTTATTAATGTACTTTATTTAACCTACACTAGTTCATAGTAACAATGGTTTGATATCCCTTACATATTCATCCGTGCTGGAGAGTATTATACTGTCGGTCCCGCCGGCTTTAGTATTTTCTTACTGGTTTTTCTTTTAATTAATACTATACGCGTGTTTTACGAAAATTGAAGCATTGAAAGTGAAGTAAACTATAAATAATACAACTATTAAAAATAATGAATGAATCAGAAAAATTAGGAAGAAGTTAAAATAGCAGTCATATGACAGCGCAAAGAATAAAACAAAGGCATAATATTGAAATATTTACTGTTGCTGTTGACGTCCGAAAATGATTGACGCTCGGTCATGTCATCTTACAAAATTAGTGAATAGTCACAATGCAATTACCACAGCAGAGACTCTTATGACTTTAAATGTTGACGCTGCTAGTAAGTGGACTGACTGCTCGTCACACGTCACAGTCATGCCAATGTGTCGTGACAACTGAAAGCTATGGAGAAGAAGAAGAGCCTTCTATTGTCCAAAAATAATATCAAACACATCAGGGAATTCGCCAAAATATACGATCATTTGATTACTGCCACTACTACAAGTATTCGTATGTGTTTCAAATCGTTTCGTTGTTAGAAGTAGAAAAAATATAACCTAAATTGTTGGTCATGTATTTCGATGAGTTCTATTTCAAAAGTATGTTTTACATTAACCTCTATTTTCAATAGTCCTGTTTAAAGCTAAGCAACAGTTAGCATTTTTAAATTTCATGCTATTATTGTAGGTTAGCTCTTATTGTAGGATAACCGGAGTTGATGCACCCGATTGCTGATGAAAGTGAAACACATGAACCGTTTTGCATCTACTCAAATCTTTTACCATCCAGGCATTTCTTCTTTTTATACCCTACACCACACTGTGGTACAGGGTATTATAAATTTGTGCATTTGTTTGTAACACCCAAAAGGAGAAGAAATAGACCCATCGTTTATTATACAGATCGACTTAGACTCACTTTCTGAGTTGATTTAGCTATGTCCGTCTGTCCGTCTGTCCGTCTGTCTGTCCGTCTGTGCATGTATTCTTGTAATCAAAGTACAGGTCGCAATTATGGTCCGATCTCGACGAAACTTTACACATATCTTTTTTTTGGCCCAAGGACGATCCCTATTGGTTAAAATCGGTTCAGATTTAGATATAGCCCCCATACATATGTTATCAGTATGAACCCATAGATTTACCCCCGATTTGACATGTGAGCGCTGTAAAAATGTTATTTTATATCCGATCAGTGCGAAATTCGGCAGAAAGAGGTTTCTTATTACATGAAGGAATACTGCCAAATTCGGAGAAAATCGGTTCAGATTTAGATATAACTCCCATATATATGTTACCCCCGATTTGACATGTAAGCGCTGTAGAGACTGTATTTTATATCCGATCAGTACGAAATTCGACAGAAGGAGGTCTTTTTACATGAATAAGTATTCAGGGAAGATCGGTTCAGATTTATATTAAAGCTCCATATATATGTTCCTCCTGATTTGGTATCAAACCGCTATAGAAGTTGTATTTTACTTCCGATCATTAAAATTTTCCAGAAAGATGTTTCTCAATTTAGGAACGAATATTGCTTAATTTAGCGATTATCGTTTCAGAATTAGATAATATGTTTCTACCCATTTACCAATTATTCCAAGATATTATGGCAATGACCCTTATCGCATTGTTAGGGAGGTGTAGGGTATTATATAGTCGGCCCCGCCCGACTTTCTGCCTTTCCCTACTGGTTTCAAACTGGAAAACATCGCAAGGGATTAAATTTGGCGAGTACTCGTATACTGGATGGGGTAGCAGTTCGTAGCCCAATTCATGGATTTTTGCCATAGTGGCAGAACTTTTTCCTCACTAGATGATGTTTTTTCTTCAAATTAATGTTGAATATACCCAATAGCTCTGAATAATATTCACCGGTAATCGTTTTACCCTTTTCGAGGTAATCGATGAGGATGGCTTCGCATACATCCCTGAAAACCGTGGCCATTACCTTATTGACAGACAGCCGCAAAAATCCACAATTTTGATTAGTGGATTAGTCCATCATCTTTTCTCCTGAGAGATATATCGATATATACCCAAGGACTAAAATTGACCACAGGCTGCTATCCAATCATCAGCCTAAAGCAAAGGCAAATCCACCGAAACCGCTCTTTATGATCTAGTCACCATTATTTAAGTATCTCGTTCTCTATGTTGAGGAATATACTATGGTAGCTTTCTTAGATATCGGGGGGCCTTCCATGACATAAATCCAGGCGCTATAGTTACGGCTCTGGCAACCCTGTTGGTTGATAGCAGAATACAGGCAGGTTCATTTATAACCTTCTGATTAAGAGACACATTTAATCTAGCTTAGCGTTACCTAACCTCCGCAGATTTGTCAGCAGGAGATCGACCCATGGGGGCGTTCTATCTTCTCTGCTGTGGGATGTTACCATGAAAAATATGCAGCTTTCTCTGGTGACTTGGTAACAGCGGATAAAGGGAAGTTTCCGAGAACCCTTAGAGACATCCTATAACAGTCCATTCATATAACCGCAAGATGGACTTTCGATAATGGTCTTGGTGTGAATCCGACCCAGACAGAACTAGTTCGTTTCAACAGGAGATACAGGGTTTTTCAATAAGAGTGATATGATTTTTTTGAAAAAAACACACTTATTGTTAAGGAAATTCAAAAGTTTTTTATTTAAAGTGAAGTACAATCGATAGGTTAGATTAATAGAGGAGACGTTTAAACGTCTCATGTCTATGGACATAAACTTATGCCAGTGGTTCGGCAGTTGGCCATGGACTGAGTATTTATTTATAGTTCTTTTACAGTCTAACACTGTTCTGGATTTGACCTTTTCCGATGTTATTGCTTTGATCGCCATTTGGCTATATGTGAAGATGTTGGCATATTTAGGCTCTGAGCCAGTCAACACACTCCGTGATTGCTCGAACTTCTGCTTGAAATACTGTGTTATGGTCTGGGAGGCTAAAGTAAAGTTCGACTTATGGTTCATCAATAAAAAGTCCCAGACCCGCCCTTTCTCCTAGCCTGGACCCATAAATCTAGCCGCTGGTTCCCACTGGCACATGAGCTAGTGTACCGTTTTCCCAAGAGCGTCTGTCTGGCACGAACGAATCACAGCTACCTGAAGCCGCACTTCAGGAATGCGGTCGGAGATTTCCGTTGTTTGAACATGACCGACCAGTGATTGTAATATCTTCTGATGGTACGACTTGTGGTCCTCCTGTAGATTTCGCCTTGTTGAATAGCTTGTTGCAGGTCTTTTTCCTTGCCGTTAGCTCAGAAGTCCACCATTGGGGTTTAGTTTTAGATCCTTCTCTGAGGACGAAAACACTGCTTCGGATACTGAGGGGCTGAGGGAAGTCTCCGGACTCTTTGACGCATCTGGCGGGGACATGCTCCCCGATGATACGGACGAAGAGTTCGATAACACCCTTGTCGGGGTGGATGCCAATCTGACGATTACCAATGATGGTAAGAATTCTACAGATTAACCTCCATCACGCTAAAGCAACATCAGCGGCTCTATTGCTGCGTCTGTCCACAGGTGCAGTAGACATCGTCCTGATCCAGGAGTCCTATGTAGTAGGAGGACGGGTGTGCGGTATCAAGACACCAAACTTTAAACTGCTTGTGGCCAACTGTGAAGGCGCTCCAAGAATCTGCATTTTGGCCGGGAAAGATCTAAGTATCTGTTCACGTACGCAGCATTGTCTCAACTTCCTGAGCCTGATCAATACCGGTCGCGTATTGACATCACTGGAATCTCCTCTACACCTCTCTTCGGAGACCTAATTCGCTTAGTACGGATGTGTTAGAGTGCAGATTGCCACTGGGCGGTGGTTGTTGTGTGGCTGCCTTGCATTATCCTCGGGTCACTCTCTCTCTCTTTCCTCGCACTTTCTAAGGAGTCTGACTCTTCTAACGAGCCTCTGCGTTCACTAGTCGTTGTCGAGCACTCTCCGTGTAAAGTAGTCAATTTGTTCGTCGATACTATCGCGCACATTGCTACTAGTCGTTGTTTTTGCACTACTCTCGCGCACATTTACCTGTCTTTGGCTCGACTACTGAGCACTTCTTGTAGTTTTTGCTATCGTAATATTCGCACCGGCCTAGTCGCCACCCTGATACACGGTAATATACGTTACTACAAATAAAGCTCTGCCTTTATCATAACCAAAATACCAATGTCTTGTGTTTTATTTATTCTATTTCGCCCTTTGCATTAATGCATCGCCAACATCGGTCACTACATACGTGAACACGCACATCGTTCCCCCCACTACTAAGCTATCGTTGTTATTGTAATTGGTCCGGAGTTTGTCATAGAAGGGACTTCGTTGATTTGTTTACCCCCCTCCCTTGCCGGCAAACCACGTACCAAATTACTCTAAAAAGGTGGATTCGGACATCGCATCAACTGAGCTTTCGTCGCCCCACCTAAACAGTATCTTTCTCCTGGCTAATTTCAGTGGTAAAGACCAAACAGCTGCTAGTCTGGATATCGGTAATCGCATATATTGGGTGGTCTCCAGTTACTTGCCTTATGAAGCTGTAGTACCGTCTGCTCTATTCAGGGAAGTAGTAGAAGAAGCAACGTCTGACGAGGTCGAGCTGATTATTGGCGCAGACACGAACGCTCATCATAATATCTGGGGTAGTACGGATATAAACAATAGGGGTGATTCGCTTCTTGACTTTATTCTAACTACCAACCTAAGTATTTGTAATATAGGTAATAAACCGACCTTTACAATTAAAGACAGACAAGAAGTACTAGACGTAACGTTTGCTACTGACCGGCTGTCAGACAAAATTATTAGGTGGAATGTACAGGACGACCACTCATTCTCAGATCACCATTCTATTGAGTTCAAACTCGCTGAAAAAGTGCCTGAACCTGCCGTCCACAGAAATGTGAGAAAGACAAAGTGGCACCTGTATGAGAAGAATTTCAAGAAAGTCCTCAACTCTAAACTTCTTCATGAACCGAATGACAACGCCGGTCTGGATAATCTGGTCGAGCATATCACCACATCATTCAATAGTTCCCTTGAAGAAGCCTGTCCAAAAACAAGGTACAAGGGTAAAACTAAGCCCCAATGGTGGACTTCTGAGCTAACGGCTACGAAAAAGACCTGCAACAAGCTATTCAACAAGGCTTTGAGCCCTTCAAGTCACCTGGACCAGACGGCATCACTCCAGCAGAAATGCAGAAAATGTTGAAGTACATTATCCCCTGGCTGGAGAAAATGTATGTAGCCTGTATGAGGCTTTCATACATCCCGAATCGATGGAGGGATACCAAAGTGGTATTCATACCTAAAGCGGGGAAGATATCACACACTAGGCCAAAAGACTTCAGATCAATTAGCCTATCCTCTTTCCTATTGAAAGGTCTGGAAAGACTTTTAGATTATTTCATTAGGGAAAACCTGGATACAAAACTCCTGTCTGTGAACCAATATGCTTACAAAAAGGGGGAGTCTACAGAATCAGCCCTGCACGAACTTGTAAGCACTATTGAATCGTCCCTGTATTTCGAGGAATTCACCATGGTGGCATTTCTTGACATAGAAGGGGTTTTTAACAACATTCACTCAGATGCAGTACTTGCGGTACTGTCACATCTAAAAGTTAACTCTAGTTTGATTAGAGTAATAGTCTGCTCAACAGAAGACGCATAACAGCATGTTTTGGGTCCACAACTCTAACAAGGTTTGTAAACAGAGAGACCCCACAAGAAGGAGTATTGTCTCCACTAATTTGGAACCTAGCGGTGAATGAAATCCTGCTAGATCTAGAACGTTGTGGCCGCAAGGTCGTGGCATATGCGGACGACGTGGCAATCGCAGTGAGTGGCAAATTCGAAAACGTCCTCCGAGACATTCTACAGGTGGCTCTGAACAAATTGGCTAGATGGGCCAGAAGCAGCGGTTTGGGCGTAAACCCAAACAAGATAGAATTGGTTCTTTTTACTAGGATGAATAAGGGCCCACATTTGGAACCTCCACCTCGGATAAATGGAACAGATCTAGTCTTTTCTGAAAGTGCAAATTAGGAATAATTCTAGATAGAAAACTGTTATTTAGACTTAACGTATTGGAACGTGTAAGGAAGGCTAACGTCGCCTTATATTCCTGCAAAAGGGCTGTAGGGTCGCAGTGGGGCCTCTCTCCTAAAACCGTCCACTGGATATATATAGCAGTAGTTCGTCCAATATTGTTATACGGCATTGTGGTATGGTGGACGGCAACTGACAAACTAATCATCACCAACCTACTAACAAAGGTTCAGAGAACAGCCTGCCTGAGCTCTAAAAGTCTCTAAAAGTCCTACTCCATATACTGCCGATTAATATTGTGGCGAGAGAAGTTGCAACCAAAGCGGCAATAAGATTAAACTGCCTATCAATGTGGAGGTGCAAAAACTACGGTCACATGATGATATTAAAGTGTAGTGCTATGGTAACCGGCCGAGTGGACTATATACCAACTGTGTACACCTTCGAGACAAATTACATCACTATGATTCCCGCCAGAGATGCATGGGTTGGAAGAATATCAGGTAATAGAAACCATCTCCACTTTTACACGGATGGTTCGAAGCTTGATGAAAAGGTTGGCTTCGGAGTACACTGTGCAGAGCTTAGATTGGATATAGCTCACAGACTACCAAATGCCTGCAGTGTCTATCAAGCCGAAATAATGGCAATATGGGAAGTAGCCAAGTAGTTGAGTCGCAACATAGTAACCAACACTGGCGTTGTAATTTACTCGGACAGCCAGGCTGCCATCAATTCTCTGGAGGTAACATCCCTAAATTCACAAACAGCCCTCGACTGCCGCAGATCTCTTAACGAGATGGCTGAGCAGTTTAATATACACCCCATATGGGAGCCTGGGCATAGGGATATCCCGGGGAACTGCAAAGCCGATGAGCTTGCTAGGAAAGGGACAACATTACAAATTATCGATGAATTTGCATATATTGGTGCGCCACTATCCACGTGCAAGCTTTGGCTTAGGCAAGAGGCAATCAGGCAGTCCAACGAAAGATGGACAGAAATCGGCACCTGCAGAGTAGCTAGACAAATCTGGCCAAGGTATGACCTGAGAAGATCAAAATATCTCCTCGCACTAGAGAGGCAAAGATTGTCTACGTTAGTATCAGTTCTGACGGGACACTGCTTGATCGGCGAACACGCCAAAAGATTGGGTATTGACTCTAATGACTTCTGCAGAAGCTGTGGAGATGAGGAAGAAGTGGAGAGCATTCATAACTTGCTATGCCACTGCCCTGCTCTGAGTAAACGACGACTGGACATACTGGGGTCGGCCTTTCTAGGCAGCCTAACAGATTTTTCCAGTACCGATATTCGTACTATCGATCAATTTGTATATCAAACAGGTTGGTTTCGATGAGGGGCATTTCAGCACGTGGTAACTAGGGACCTAAACTGGTCTATGTGAGCTTGTATAAAAAAAATACGGCTGCCACCCCAACCTAAACCTATCAAAGTGCAGGTCGTATTTATTGTCCGATTGTAATGAAATGTAGCACAGTACTCTTTTTTGGCCCTCTCGAAGTCAGTCAAAATCGAGTATATGTTACACCCGATTTGACATGTAGAGACTGTATTTTGTATCAGATCAGTACGAAATTTAGCAGAGAGAGTTCTGTTATTACATGAATGAACTCTGCCAAATTCCGGGAAATTCAGTTCAGATTTTTTGTTTCACCCGATTTGACATGTAAGCGCTATAGAAACCCTATTTTATATCCGATCAGTACGAAATTCGGCAGCGAGAGTTTTCTTATTACATGTATGAACACTGCCAAATTCTTATCGCAATGCCCATTTTCGCATTGTTAGGGAGGTGTAGGGTATTATATAGTGGGCCCCGCCCGACTTTTTATCTTTCCTTACTAGTTTTTTAAATATTACAGATTCGACGCTACTTGCTATTAAAATTATAAAACATTCGGCTTTGGCCGAATGTTAGGATTTTATCCGGAGTTTCAGCTGAGTACCACTTTGGCGTCCCTCCATCGAATGGAGATATAAAGGGTGATCCATTCGAGGTTCCCTACTTTTTTAAAGAAAACAACACAGACAATTCAAATTGAATGGGGAATGTTTATTATCATTTGAAAGAACATGCTTTGGCATTTATTTTTTGAAGATTATGTCTATCAAATGTTGGCCGCGGCTACGTCTCAGATGGTCCATCCGTTGAGTCCAATTTTCGATGACTCGTTCGAGCATTTCGACTGGTAACTGGCGAATGACACGCGTAAACGTTGTTCAGGCGTAAGTCTTTCCACGATGAAATGCCAAACAATACTTAACAAAAATAACATGACGGAGCGCCCCAGTAGGCGAGTTGGCAGCGTACTCGCCTATGAGTTTGGGGGTCGTGGGTTCGATTTTTTTTTTGTTATATTGTTACTTATGAAAGTTATTAATATGGATAATGCAGGGGGTTTTTTTCAAAAAGAAATTAATATAATTTGAAATTTATTTGTTTTGTTAATATTAATATTTATTATTATAGTAATTTAAATTATTTTAAATTATTATTTATTTAAATAATTAAAGTTTAGTATTTTAAAAAGTGAAAACATGAAAACTCATTAGTCGGTAAAAATTTTTTTTTCTGCTGATAGGTTTTAATGTAAGGAGTTTTTAAATTCAAAATCTGGTCTGTCGCTGCAAACATTAAGCCATATGGTCTTTGTAACCCGGCCTTTCCCTGGTCCGTAAAATTAGAATATAAATTTACTTTGTATTGTAATTCATAAAATAAAATAAAATAAAAATAAAATAAATAACATGACGGCATGACACGACTCACACGTGATCTGTCAAAAAAAAGGCTATTGAAAAAAGTATCTTTACTTGGATCACCCTATATAAGAGCCTTGTAAAGCCTTCATAAATTTTCTCCATCCAGTAGATAGTGTACTTCAACATTTTCTGAATTTCTGCTGCAGCAATTCCGTCTGGTTCAGGTGAATTAAAGGGCTTAAAGGGCTGTTAAACGCCCGCAAATTCTGGATTCCTCAGTCAACAACCTAGCGATTTTTCATTATGAGAATTCATCCAAAAATCAAAGATAAAAACCTCCCAAAATTTATGAGTAATGACTCAATTTCTGGTAATTATCTTTCACATATGAAATGTCACACATTTCTTTCGATATTTCGTAGCCCATTTAACAATAAATGCGTTGCCAATGAAATAAATCAAAAGTTTAGACCAATTAAAGTTTAAAATATGTCACGATGTAGGTTTTGTCATTTCAGATGTCGTGTGACGATCGACTGGTAGACAGACTCGTCTGTAATACAAGTATATTTATCCATTTGTGTTTCCAAGTGTTCGATCTCGAAATGTGCTAATCAGTTTACGGTGTTTGTATAATTCGACACAGACAAACGACAAACAGACATAACAACTTTATTGAATGTGAGTGGGATTATAAAGTGATATAAACAGATTTGATGAAGATTTGCTACTAATTAAATGATTACACACACGAGTGTCAATTGTTTGCGCCTTTGTCTGGCCCGGTCCCTGGTCTCCGGTCTCGTCTGGTGTGAACTGTGCAGAACTCGTGTGTGATTGATCTACCATTTAGCGGGTACTATTTTTAAAGAAGTTCGATTTAAAAATAACTTTTTTGCACTTCCACATTAATTCGCCATTTTTTTGGGGGCCAAAAATACAATGGAAAAAAAGATCAATTGAAAATATCTTTGGCCCAAACTGAAACACTGAAAAAAGTTGAATAAAGCATCTTTCATATCTATATATGGGGGATTTCATGTCAAGTGGGTGGACTTTTGAAACCAAAGTCTTCTGTTGGGGATGAAACTTGTACCAAGTTTAGCACTATTGGGTACACGCTGAAAAAAAATCGCTTCTGTAGTATATTGTTCCAAACATATTCTGCTGGAAATATACATATGTTTAGAATACACTCCAAATATATAATATTTGACACGCACAAATATTATATGTTTGGGAGTATGTTGTTCTAAACAAAATTATGTTTTCATCGGAAATATTTTTTCGGAAATATTCATTCATATGTAATATTTCCGAAACAGTGCTTAATTTGTTTATAGTTGTTGTTTTTTAGAAATTATATAAAAAGATAGCTCTTAACGAGAGCTCAAATACTGCTCATGGGTGTCAAGGTCGTGGGTCGACTGGAAAGTGTTTTTTTTTTAATTTAAAAAAAAATGGACTTAGCGCAATTGGCGAACGATTATTTTGATAATAAAACTGAATAATTTGTAAACGTTGTTCAGGCGTATGTCTTTCCATGATGAAATGCCAAACAATAGTTAACAAAAATAACATGACAGCATGACACGACTCACACGTGATCTGTCAAAAAAAAGGCTATTGAAAACAGTATCTCTACTTAGATCAACCTATATTTAGAAAAAATTGTCCAAAGCTGTTTCATTTTGATTTTCTTTCTCTTTGCTAAAGAAAACTATGTATTTCAGTTCCTTTGCCCACTGAAATTAAGCTTTCGCATCTTAGCGATCTTGATGAGAAGAACTTTGCTGCATTTTATTTGAGGTTCGCTCCTATACCATAACATGTTCCTTTACCAACAGCTGCAGGATGTAAATGTCACTCAGCTGGTATTAACAAGTCTGTTTCATGAGCAATACAGACTTGCGTAGCTACATTCCTAAATGTTGACGGGCTCCGTCCGATTCGTAGTAAATTTCTTTACTGTGAATATCGGTTTTAGAAAAAAATTTGTGTCTCAGACCTAAAAATTATTTTTTTGTATTGATTTATATACTGTTATATAAAATCAAAAACCCAAAATTTTTTTATGGATATTTTTTTTTAAAAATGTTTTTATTAAAAATACTATTATCGTCGAAAGTACCCTTAGTATTTGCACTATAATTTTTGGAGTATGTGCCCGATCAGGTCGACTTATACGTTAAATGGAAGCTATTAATGTGGTCTACTAATAGCTTCCATTTAACGAACCTTTGTGTGGGAGGTACCAAAAAGGGCGTAGCAACAACGCCAATTTTTCCCTTGCAATATAAAAGCATAATACTGTACAAAATTTCAAGTTTTTTATACACTGTTATTAATGTTATAAGCTGTTAACTTTTGGTGCAAAACGGTGCATTTGTGTGGGAGGTACCAAAAGGGACGTGGCAACTTCGCCCATTTTTCTCGAGTTGATAGCGACTAATAAGCTAATACTATGTGTGGAATATTAGAAGATTCGAATAAGTAGTATAGCAGTTATTAAAGAATCAATTTTTCACAACATTTTAACCCTTTGTGGGGGAGGTACTAGAAGGAGTGGACCAATATGGCCCATCTTCGAACTTAGCCGGAGATAGAAAAAAATATTACCATATACCTAATTTGAAGTCAATCGGTTACTCCTTTCGAGAGTTATCGTGCGCACCAGGCAGCAGACAGACAGACGGACGGACTTTGCTCATTCGACTTAAAATGGCCCAAAACGGTTTTCCTCCGAACATACTTGGGGTCTTAGGTCACTCTTTCGATCTGTTACACTTTTTTCCGTAGCAAATGATATATACCCTCGTCACACTAAAGTGAGGGTATAAAAATCCAAAAAAAAAAATAGGAAAAAATCGAAAAAAATATTTTATTATATTTTTTAAAGTTTGCATCCTAGGGAAGAAAAGAATGCCTATTTGAAAAAAATCTTTGTATAAATATAGAAATTATAGCCTTTTGGTAGAGGTAAGTGAATTTCAAAAAATCTTTTTTTTTTAATTTCAGTTTAAATAGCGATTTTATTTGTGAGTACTTTGTTGACGTTTGTAGATTTGGAATCGGTTTCTCCAAATTCCAAATTCCAAATATACAAACACCAAATATAATCTCCCATCATTCTTTCATCCCAGTGCCCTTGGAAACGCCGCTCGATGGACTTCAATTCTTGGTGAAACCTTTCGCCATGTTCGTCACTTACGTCGCCAAGATTCTCGTGGAAAAAGTTTAAATGAGAATGCAAGAAATGAATTTTGAGGGACATATTTACACCTGTTGGAATACATAAAGCGAAAAATAAGTTAGAAGGATACATACATATGTGTTATATACATAAATATAGAAAAATATATTTCTTACCAATTTTTTCATAATTTTTTAACAAATCATTAATCATTGTTTCATATTGCGGGCTTTTATTGGACTCACGGAAATTTAAAACTACAAGCTTAAACGAATGAAATATGATTCGAAATTTACATCTTTCATCAGTTTCCTTATTTTAGGCCCATCAAAAGAAAGACTTTTAAATAAACTTTTTAAATATGAGAGTGAATTGCCATCTTTCCTTAAGGCTTTTACAACAGTTTTAAAGGGCCCCAGCTAAATATGATGTGGTGGCGAAATAATGTTTTCTTTTTGGACGAGAGGTGTGTATTCTATATTGTTTTCACCCAATGTCATTTGTTTTCTTGTTGGCCATTTCTTTCTTCTGTAATGATCTTCGCGAGCACGGCAATGCCAGAGGCATAAAATATTTTGCAATAAAATATCAGCAATATTTTGTATATCCGCCTTGCATTCCACATAACATCCCAACTACTTTTAAATCGCAACAAATGTTCCAGTCATGTTTTTCATACATTATGTATTTTATCAATTTAGCCATTGTTTCGTATGATTCCTTAGTGTTGACAGCATGAGCAATGGGAATCGACGGTTTCTGATTTCCGTTGTGTAAAAGTACTGCTTTCAAACTTTCTTTACTGCTGTCAACAAGTAACCCCCATTTCTTTGAATTGTTTGTTTGATTAAGTTCCTCGAACAATCCGGGAATGTCCTTGCAAAAGCATCTGTTATCCACAGTTGTATAAAGTTGTTTATAAGGTATATCACGGACTCTATAATATGATATGTTAACATCTGGGGCCAAAATATTGTACTGTTTCATCCGAGATGCAATTAGTTCTGCCTTATCTTTGGTCAGTTCGAAATCTCTCACTAGATCATTGATTTGAATCAGAGTTAAAATCTTGAAACTTGAATCGCTCAGAGTTGAGTACTCAGTTGAACTCGATGATGTTTCCGTAATTAGGCTGTTAGCTATGCTTGGACACTTGGGAATTGGTATTGTTTCCGAATGTGCAACTGGCAAAGTGACAGATTTTACTTCAGCGTAATTCCAGTGAAAGCTCCTTCCTACTCCAATCTGTTTACTTAGACAAAAATAGCAGTTCGTATCGTGAATGAATGGTTGTCTCCAAATAATTGGCATTCAAATGGCACGTGTGATGTCTAAAATTAAAACGTTTTGTTCCACAAAACATTGTAATACATTAATTGTAAAGTACTTACCGCATGCATTCCACTACTCCATCGAGTAATATTTACATGACACGAATTACACAAAATAAAGGGTTTTCCAACAAAAGTTGTTATTTGGTATTTAAAGAAAAATGCAATTTTTTGAGATAAATGATCGAATGTTTATTTCATAATAAAGAGGAAGGTATGCCGTTAATAATGAAAAACAACATCAGCCAAATGGCCACCACGACCACGCTTACAGGACCATAACCTTTTCATGAAATTTTCCATAACCAAATCGCAAAGTGGCTGCCCTATGTCCTCGATAGCCTCACGAATTCTATCTTTGAGGTCTTGAATCGCGCTGGGCTGTTGGCGTAGACCTTATCTTTCACGTGGACCCAAAGCAAGAAGTCGCAAGGTGTTAAATCACAAGATCTCGGTGGCCAATTGTGATCACCTCTTCGAGAGATAAGACGGTCCGGAAACTTTTCCCGTAACAGAGCAATGGTTTCGTTGCTTGTGTGGCACGTAGCGCCATCTTGTTGAGAGTAGAGTTGGGTCGTTCCGGAACGAACTCGTTCAATTGAACGATTCCCTTGAAGGAACGATTGGAACTGGTTCCTTCTATGTCGTTCTTTTAGTTCCATCGTTCACTTCGGATTTTTTGTTTTTATTCATCTTTCGTTCATTTTACCATTCTTCTCTTTCGAACAGCTGTTTAATTGTTGCCAAATTTACCGAACAATGATTTCTCTAGTGCTGACACACTAAATTTATTACAAAATTAAATGCTGGTGTCGTTCGTAGCTATCAATCTTTTACCTTCATTAGTCTTTTTCACGGGGGTGCCCAGATTACATACACATCACATGTTTAACAATTGTTATTTAAATAAAATCTGCAGAACATAATTAAATAAATTAAAAATATATTTTCAATTTGTTCATAAAAGAAGACTGAACGAGTAAACAAACCGCTGTTGTGATGTTTGACCGAATGAATGTCATTTGAACGAAGGAACCAAAAGGAACGATGGAACGAAAAGACTGAACGAGTTCCTTTACCGGAACGGAACGAAAAGGACCGGTCCGTTCAGTGAACGATAATGCCCAACACAAGTTGAGAGTAAACGTTGTCCAGATCAATACCATCCAACTCATTAATCATCTCTCGATAGCGCAATCCATTCACCGTAACTGTTGATCCAATTTCATTTTCGAAAAAGTAAGGTCCAATGACCCCGCCGGACCATAAACCGCGCCAAACAGTCACACGTTGAGGATGGAAAGGCTTCTCAACAATAACTCTTGGGATTTCCAAGCCCCAGATGCGACAATTTAGCTTGTTGACGTAGCCACCGAGGTGGAAATGGGCCTCATCAGTTAAGATGATTTTTTGATGGAATTCCGGATCATTTTCATGCATTTCAAGGACCCAATCAGCAAAGACACGACGTTGTTGATGATCGGCCGGCTTGAGTTCTTGTGTTAACTGAACTTTATAAGCCTTAAGACCCAAGTCTTTATGCAAGACACGGTGTAATGACGTTTGTGGAATGCCCAATTCCAAAGAACGACGAGGAATGGACAAACCTGGGTTTTCTTCAACACTTTGGGCTACAGCAGCAATATTCTCAGTTGTTCTTGAGCGACGTGCACGGGTTTTATTCTTCACATTACAAAATTGTCCCAACAGCTCGAATTTTTCCTCCAATTTCTGTATTGCGGTCCCAGAAGGTGCTTCACGACGACCCAAAAATGCTTTAGTTTTGCGAACTGTGACTGCAGTTCACCATTTTTGTAGTGAATTTTAATAATTTCAATGCGTTATTGAATCGTGTATCGTTCCATTTTTAGTAATGGCGTAGTTTCTACTTGTCAAATGTCAATGAATAAAAGCTTCAAAAGTGACACAGCTACCGAAATACCGGGTGATTCAAAATAACACCTCTTGTTGGAAAACCCTGTACATATATTTATAGTGATTAACATTAAAAAATACTTTGGTAATATTTTTATTAAGAATTGTATTAATTTAAATCATATGTTAATTGTATTAATGTTTTAATAAATTGATACGACGAGGCGAAATAAAAAATTCGTCTAATACTGCGTTAACGTCTACTGGAATGTCTCGATGAATATTCAACGAAGCCAATCCATTTAAACGATTTGCGGTCATGGTTGACAAGTAATTTTTCAGCCGACGCAATGTTGAAAAAGAGCGTTCGTTTGTCGCTGTTGTCCAGGTAACACCGCCATCACTGTCAATTCTTCTTCTCCAAAGCTTCACTTACTAATCCGAACTTCAAAAGAACTATCGAGCAAAATTGATGAATATTTTTCAAATAATTGTTTACAATTTTCTTCATTTAGTATTGCCATTTTAGTTGGAAAAAGACATTGGAAATTTGACAAAATTCCACGCTGTTTCAAAAAGCGATCTTCGAGATGAGTGATGAATAAATCTAGATATGGAATATAGGTCGAAATCTTGTAATATTCTTCAATATTTGTTGCATCAACATTGCAACGATGACATTGTCGGGCCGCAATCCTAGGATTCTTGATTTAAATGTCTTGTTCTTCACAAAATATTTTAATAGACGAAAAAATCGCTCCAAAATGGTGAGTACAATTTTCGCGATGGACGGATTCAGCTTAATCTTGATTTTCACTTTGAAGAACGCGTTTTAATGATAATGCCAAGCAGTGAACTGAATGAACTACGTGGACCGAAACTTGAAAATCCAACGTTTTAATAGCCATCAACAACTGAAATGCAGATGTTGTAGTTTTCTGATCAGACCAGGTGGTGTATATGCATTCCAAAACCTCGATAACGGCTACTTGTAAAGGGTGATTCAAAACACACGCTACAAAAGTTTTTTTAAATAAAACAAAAACGGGTTTGGATATCAATGAAATTCTTTATTTCTGTGAAAGTACGTTCGATGCCATTATGTATGGAACTCGATTTCTTTTGCACGGCCACCACGGGCACGCTTGCAGAAGTCCAGACGCTGAACCGGTTTTCAAGCATAAATCGGCCGATACTGCTGCAATTTCACGTTCGATATTCGTACGAAGTTCATCAATCGTCGCTGGCTTGTTGGCATAGACCATAGACATGACGTAGCCCCACAGGAAATAGTCGTCAAACGGCGTCAAATCGCACGACCGAGGCGGCCAATCCACTGGACCATTTCGTGAGATAACACGTTCTCCAAACTTGGTTTCCAATAAATTGATTGTGGCATTCGCTGTGTGGCTTGTGGCGCCGTCCTTTTGGAACCACATGTCCTCCAAGTCCATATCATCCAATTGGGGCCAAAAATATTCGGTTATCATTGAAAGGTAGTGATTCCCATTCACAGTAACGTGCCGGTCTTGATCATCACGGAAGAAGTACGGCCCAATGACGCCGCCGACCCATAAACCGCACCAATAACGAAAAACACACAAACAATGACCAATAACGAAAAACACACAAACATACCAAAGACTCAATTTTTGAAAATACTGTAATTTTGTTTAAACGACAAAAACTATTTTATATATGATAACACCCTATACCATCAAACATATGGAATGCCAATGGGAAACCCTCTATCGCCAACTATAGGCCCAACTATAATATGCATAAGCAATTCCGTACGGAAAGTGCGTTCAGTTTCGCACCCTGCTTAAGCAAATGGGAAATGAGAGAACTTAACGAAAAGTTCACTTAAGTACATTATAGTTTGGCACATACAATTTCATGCATTCGCACAGTTGCTTAAGCTAGCTTATGCATATTATAGTTGGGCCTTATATCATACATCGTACTGGACACGCTATTAGAGGAAACAATAGCAGAATTAAAGAAAAACAACATAACAATAAAACTAATAACTAAATACGTCAACGACTTATTCGCGATCATAAAAAGGAATGATGAAGAAATAATTCTAAAAACATTTAACAGTTACCACAATAAGCTAAAATTTACAATAGAGAAGGAAACAAATAATTCAATACCATAGACATGCAAATATACAGACAAAATAAAAATATTATAACCGAATGGTATACCAAATCAATTGCTTCTGGCCGAATAATTAACTATCACTCCACACAACCTTTGAAACAGAAAATAAACACAGCAAACAATTTAATTAAAAAAGAAATTACATTAAGCGACGATAAATACAAAACAAGGAATATAAACAAAGTGAAGGATATTTTATTAAAAAACTCTTACCCTTTTTATATTATCAATAACTTGATATCAAAAAACACAGAAACACCTAAAAACATCCCAAACCAGGTCAATAAAAATGGCACATCTGGCAACATCACCAAATATTTCAGTCTGCCATACATTCCTAAACAAACAGAAAACAAAACAATACGAGACATCATAAACGACAGTGAAGCAACAGTAGCACACAAAGCAAATCAAACGATAACCAAATTGTTTACGAAAACGAAAATAGAAAAAACACAACAAAGCAATGTTGTCTACGAGATCAAATGCGTGGGCAATGAGAACGACAACTGCAACAAAGTGTACATAGGAACAACAAAGCGTAGCTTAGCATCGAGAATCGCAGAACACGAAACAGGCATAAAAAAGAGAAAAATGACAACAGCTTTGGCACAACACTGTACCGAACATGGGCACAAAGCTGATTTAGACAGTGTGCGAATTTGAGACAGAGAGACAAGAGAGAACAAACGATATACTTTAGAGAGTTTGAGAATACAACAAAAGCTACAAAGTGCAATAAACAGAAAGGAGGACCAGAGATGATAATTGAGAGTAACCTAATGGTACAAAAATCGTTCTAAAAAGGTACTTTTTCGACCCAAAAAGTACCAATTTTAAAATTTGTTTAAATTCTTCTTGAAATATTAAAATATTGAGATAACAATTATTAAGATCCAGTAATACATGAACAATTTCTTGATAACAAGCTACTAAAATCGTATATACGCAAATATAAACCAATATTTACGGAAATTGATACAAAATCATTTTTGATGCCTATTGAAAATGGGGCATTTTGGTCCATGTTTTGATTTAGATTCTACATATATAGAGGTACCTTCCGATTAGAATTCTTGACTCTCTAAAGACCTAATATTTAACCGATTATGATGAAATATATTTCATATTGCATAAAATCATCTGTAGAAAAAAGGTGATTCATGTCGGTACAGTTTAAATATAAAATTAATTGACTTTACATTCTAGTTTATCCGGTAACGCTCCTTGTTAGAATTGCTTCACGTTTTGATATACGATTATACCCCACGTGATGGTTCCAGACGTATTTGAGTTTTTGGTGTAGATGCCACGTTTTACAAGAGCCAAACCTATTTTTTGGCGTTGCGTAGCTATGTCGAACCATGTCGAAAGAGCATGTGTACGACCTATATAACTTCTTTGAAAAAGTATCAAATGTGTCGCGGGAGTATCACGGTACTTTTAGGGTCTGAAAAGTATCGAAAAAAGTACTAAAGTATCAAATTTATCAAAGACAACACCAATGCAATCTACACCATAGCAATAGTTTAGTTTTTAGTTCAATTTCAACTGTGATCGTAGCTATAAGGAATTTCTCTGTGATATTTTAATATTTTAGTAATTATTTTTGCAATTATTTATTAATTTTATGTTTAATGTTGTACTGCGTCGTTAAATATTAATTTTTATAAATAATTAAAATAATATGACGAAAGATTAAATGTAAGTGAAGTATTCTTATAGTGTTAAAACGTATCATGGCTACTATTGAATTCCTCTTTCTGTTTTATAAATATGTCGTTGCCAGATTTCAATAAAATTCATCCCTGAAGATGTTGGAAAAATCCCAACGAAACGTAGGATGTAAAATATGAAATAAAGTCTTTTATTTGCATAAAAACAATGACCTTGAAAGCCCATTTAGAAATATTCTAAAACTAACAAAAAGTGAAATAAAATAAGGTCGATAACCTTTTAAATTGAACGCATATTTTGTTTATTGACGAAGCCATTCAGCCAGAAATGAGCCTCATCGCTGAAGATGATATTTCGATGAAAATCCGAATCATTTTCAAGCTGTTGCTCAGCCCACTGACTCCGAATTTTGGTAGTAAATTTTAATAATTTCGACTCGTTGTTGGCTCGCATATCTTTCCATCATGAAATGGCAAATTTAGGTCGGCTAATTTTGGGACCGCCCTCATAACCTATTGGTGCCAAGGCAATTTTCCTAAATAATTTGCTAACATCTTTCTCTCACGTTTCTACTTTCTCAATCTTCTCACAATCTTTATAAGTTCTAGGTATTTGTCTTACATTAAAAATATTTATTTCTGGCTCTGCCTAATTAAACATGCAAATTATGGTGCTTCAGCAATAAGAGTTTATTTTGCCATATATAATAATAATAATAAATATACGTCTATGTGTAATAAATAAAATACTAATTTAATAAAAATACGAGTATATAATAATTTCGAGTATTAAAAGAAAAATATTCATTCTAGGCATTATGGCATTATTAAGGGTATCTATCAGCGGTATTGCGCTCTGCTCTTCTTCATCAAAAGGTTTCGATTTAAAGAAAGGACCCTTTGGCGGCTCACGATGTAGTACTTGTTTCATCACAGGTTCATTGTCTACCTCCAAATATTCCACTTGCTGGACCTACGAAGAAGACGAAGATGAAGAAAGAAAGTTTATCACAACAGATTCAATGGCTTGAGCGGACAAAGTCTTACAAAGTCGGGCTTGACCCCAACGATATCGGGAAAATCAAAAAAAATAATATCTTCAAAACAGGCAACACTTAACATGGAGGAATGATAGGTGTAGAAATCACGTTTCATGCGTCGTACAAAGTAATCCAGTGATAATTCAATGTCCGGGGATAGAAAGTAGCGATCATCCTGTTGCCTTATTAGTGGCAAATATTGGGTAAAGATATCGAAATAGGTTGAGGGAAAGGGTCCCACCTAAAATGATAATAATAATAATTATTAGTGTATGTGTATTCATTCACTCAAAGAAAAATTATTTCCACAGGATTGAAATTTGAGACAACTACACTGTGTACTTCACACAGCAGATAAAAAACTACGTTTGAGAAAAACTATTTTCGGTTGAAACCAAGGAATTGTAGTTTACCCCATACGCGTACGCGTACTTGTTCATTTGACTGAAATTTCATTCCTGTGGAAATATTTGCTTTGTACCTGAATGGGATATGCAAATATGACGAGTCCATTTTTCTTGTTACTTGCATTCGAAAGTGACTTATATTTGTTATTGCGCCACACTAAGTGCAATTCTGCCGGAAAGCTAATGTTGCCATAGTCGTATTTGGGATGCGTTTTCTCAAGCCAATGGAAATAAAACATAATCGGAGTGTAGTTTCCTACGTTTGTCAAAGGTCCATCCGAAAGGATGGGCCCATTGTCATCGCTATAATTCAAATGAACCATTAGACTGTGTCCATCGTTATGCATTTGTATAGAAATCGGTTGACTGTCTGAGTTTATAATCTGAAAGTCACCGTAGCGCTGCTCTTGGACTTTTATTCTTCCTTCATCCAGTGGAAATGTAAGTTTTCCTAGACATTCCAACTCTGTACCGTCGGGTTTAGGTATTCCTGTAAATAGTTTACGAATAGTGTAAGTGTTTGAGGCACAAAACTTATAAGTATAAAGGGATTGACGCTTGAAGTTGCGCCAATATCGAGCAGCTGCAGCAACTAAACGTTTATGGGAAATGCACTCGATTTTTAATAAAAAGGAAATAATTTTAGTAAAAGGGAAATACTGTGTGATCAATTTCGAGGTTCCCTACTTTTTTAAAGAAAAAAACACAGAAAATTCAAATTGAATGAGGAATGTTTTTTATCATCTGAAAGAACATTCTTTGGCATTTATTTTTTGAAGATTATCAGCCCGTTTCTCTATTTCGCACGAAAGCGATGCGAACGAAGAACAGCTGATTTTAAACCTACTAAAAGGTATCAGAACGAAAAAGTGACTGCAAACATAAAGGCTGATGCCAGTTAGTAGGTCTAAAATCAGCTGTTTTCGTTCGCATCGCTGTCGTGCGAAATAGAGAAACAGGCTGTATGTCTATCAACTGTTGGCCGCGGCTCCGTCTCAGATGGTCCATCCGTTGAGTCCAATTTTCGATGACTCGTTCGAGCATTTCGACTGGTAACTGTCGAATGACACGCGTGATGTTTTTCTCCAAGGCCTGAATCGAAGCGGGTTTGTCCTAGGGATCTATAAATCGAGTTTCGACTAATCGATTAATCGACTTTTGATTGGAAAAAGTCGAAAAGTCGAAACCGATTTTCACCAAGCAAAAAGTTGAAAAATCGATTTATCATTTCGACTTTTTTCGATTTTTATCCGAAGGCGGAATATCAACCGAAATCGATTACCATTTCGACTTTTGTCGAGTTTGGCCTTACTTAAATAGACGGCGGCTTTGAACTTCTCCAACCAGTTCAAACGCTTTTTAGGAAAGAGTCGGAAAGAGCTCTCTCCAACAAACTTTGACACTTGCTTGGAAAAAATTGCCGAGTATAAATAAATATTTAAGTTGTCTGATCGGAAAATATTGCCAGAAAAATGGTGGAGAAATGCGACCCTGTGAACGTACAAGGGTGTGAACATACAATTTTGGTCTTGCAGCGTTAGCAGAACAAGTCATTGTGAGATAATTTGCAGATTGTTAGATGTGCGAAGTTTATGCATGGGACAACGGCGCAATTGTCAGAAAAACATTTTATTGGTAACACTGTCTATAAAATATTTGTATTATCCTGCATATAAATATTTAAAAAATATATTGTAAATATATGAAATTGTATAGTTTTCTTGCAATCGTCTGAACTGTCAATTCACCTTTGCCTAACAATCTATCATTGTCCGTACATTTGCAGCACTTTAACAGGGTTGATAACGTTGTCCGATCAGGCAATCGTGAATATTTAGTTTTAGTTGATTGGAATCTGCGCAATGGAAAAGAAACAAAAAGGAGACAATAATCGGTTTAAGACAAAACCGAAAAGTCGAAAAAAATCGATTTTCCAAAAAGTCTATTATCCAAATAATTGAAAAGTCGAAAAATCGACTTTTCACTAAATCATGAAAGTCGAAAAATCGACTTTTTGTCTCAACTATAGATCCCTAGTTTGTCCGCATAAACTTTAGACTTTACATATCCCCATAGGAAAAAGTCTAACGGTGTGATATCACACGATCTTGGTGGCCAATCGACCGGCCACCGACGTGAAATTATGTGCTCACCTAAGTGTTCTCTCAATAAATCCATTGATTGATGCGATGTGTGGGAAATGGCGCCGTCTTGTTGAAACCAAATGTCGTCGAGATCACGAGCTTCAATTTCAGGCATCAAATAGTCGGTTACCATGGCACGATAACGGTCGCCATTAACTGCTACGTTCTCACCGGCATTATTTTTGAAGAAATATGGACCGATGATTCCACTTCTTGGAACTTTTCAAAAGCCCATAGAGCGAAGCGATGTCGCTTGAGAAGGTCGGGCGGCTTCAGTTCTTGCACAAGCTGTATTTTGTATGCTTTCAATTTAAGATCTCGACGTCAAATGCGCCAAGTCGTTCCATACGTCAGTCCGAGTTGCTGCGAACGGCTCCGAATCGACTCTCCACGGTCTTCGTGTACACTCTCAGCTACGGCCGCTACATGTTCTTCACTGCGTGCTGGACGTGGTCTATTCGGTCGAATATTATCCAATAATGAATGCTGGGTCTCAAGATGGGTGATGGTGTTGCGAATAGTACGCTCAGTAGGCCGATTATATTGACCATAAGTTGAGCGAAGTGCACGAAACACATTCCTCACAGAACGTGAATTTTTGTAATAAAGTTGAACGATTTGTAAACGTTGTTCAGGCGTAAGTCTTTCCATGATGAAATGACAAACAAAAATAACATGACAGCATGACACGACTCACACTTGATCTGTCGTCCGATTTTAACCTTTAGCCCTATAGAAGCTCTATTTTACATCCAATTGTTTTGAAATGTAGCATGGTGGAGTTTCTTGATACATAGGCCAACATTGCTCAATTTGAAGCAAATCGCTTCAGATTTAGATAGAGCTCACATATATATGTTTCGTCCGATTTGGCCCACTAGACCTATAGACGCTGTAGTTTACATCCAATCGTTTTGAAATTTAGCATGGTAGAGTTTCTTAATACGTGGTTCAACATTGCCGAATTTGAAGAAAAATCGGTTCAGATTTAGTTATAGCCCTCCATATATATATATTTCATCCGATTAGAACCTTTAGCCCTATAGAATCTGTATTTTACATCCAATTGTTTTGAAATTTAGCATGGTAAAGTTTATTTATCTATGGATCAACATTGCTCCATTTGAAGAAAATCGCTTCAGATTTAGATATAGCTCACATATATATTTTTCGTCCGATTTAACTACAGAGGTACGAGTAGAGACGTACCAAATGCAAATTTTAGTAGAAGTATGCATTGGATATTTCATTGTTATCCAATTTTACTAGAGTGGTGTAGGTTATCATATAGTCGGCAACGCCCGACCTTAGCTTTTTCTCACCCGGTTATAAGAAATTTTAGGAAAAAAAATAGATCGATTCTGAGATATCGCAATTTATATTTTTATTTCCGCAAAAAATTGATCGAAATAAATTGTTTAAGATAAAATTAATATTTTTAATGAAAAGTGCACGGAAAATCCTTTAAGAAACAATATTTTAAAATTTAAATTATCTTCAAAAAACCATTACAGAGAAAAAAAAAATCAATTTTTCTAATATTTGACCTCGCCCCTTGCCTCCAATTTCCATTTAATTTTCTTAATATTGTGGGACATTACTCCCACATACTAGAGAAACATTTTCTGAGAATTTGAAAAAAGATCTAATTTTGACCCATGACACTTGAGAAAGAACTACCCGTATAGGAAACAAAAATGCTCAAACTCTGGAAATTTATTATATTCGCCTCTATGCACGAGTATTATATAATAATAATAGTGTGATTATTGTTGTTAACAATCATTTACATAATCGCCCTTATTCCAGTTGGCGTCGTCGACGTCGATTTTTAGTCGACACTGTTTAGATTGACGACTTCATAAATGTTGAAATTTTTATACCCTACACCACACTGTGGTACAGGGTATTATAAGTTTGTTTCACGGCAGATGTTTGTAACACCTGAAAATAGCACAGCTAGACCCACCTTAAAGTATACCGATCGACTCAGAATCACTAGATGAGTCGATTTAACGATGTCTGTCCGTCCGTCCGTCTGTCCATGTAAAGTTGTTCGTCGACCACAGGTCGCAATTTCACTCCGATCGTTCTGAAATTTTGCAGTTTAGAGTATTTCGCGGCTGTTAAGATCGCTATTGAATTTGGTTGAAATCGGTTCAGATTTAGCTATAACTCCCATATATATGTTTCGTCCGATTTGGCCCTTTAGTCCTATAAAAGCTGTATTTTACATCCAATCGTTTTGAAATTTAGAGTGGTAGAGTTTCTTGATCCATGAACCAACATTGCCGAATTTGAAGAAAATCGGTTAAGATTTAGCTATAGCTCCCATATATATGTTTCGTCCGATTTTGCTCTTTAGTCCTGAAGAAGCTGTATTTTACATCCAATCATTTTGAAATTTAGAATGGTAAAGTTTCTTGATCCATGAACCAACACTACCGAATTTGAAGAAAATCGGTTAAGATTTAGCTATAGCTCCCATATATATGTTTCGTCCGATTTGGCCCTTTAGTCCTATAAAAGCTGTATTTTACATCCAATCGTGTTGAAATTTAGAATGGTAGAGTTTCTTGATCCATGAACCAACACTACCGAATTTGAAGAAAATCGGTTAAGATTTAGCTATAGCTCCCATATATATGTTTCGTCCGATTTGGCCCTTTAGTCCTATAAAAGCTGTATTTTACATCCAATCGTGTTGAAATTTAGAATGGTAGAGTTTCTTGATCCATGAACCAACACAACCGAATTTGAAGAAAATCGGTTAAGATTTAGCTATAGCTCCCATATATATGTTTCGTCCGATTTGGCCCTTTAGTCCTGTAGAAGCTGTATTTTACATCCAATCATTTTGAAATTTAGAATGGTAGAGTTTCTTGATCCATGAACCAACACTACCGAATTTGAAGAAAATCGGTTAAGATTTAGCTACAGCTCCCATATATATGTTTCGTCCGATTTGGCCCTTTAGTCCTATAAAAGCTGTATTTTACATCCAATCGTGTTGAAATTTAGAATGGTAGAGTTTCTTGATCCATGAACCAACACTACCGAATTTGAAGAAAATCGGTTAAGATTTAGCTATAGCTCCCATATATATGTTTCGTCCGATTTGGCCCTTTAGTCCTATAAAAGCTGTATTTTACATCCAATCGTGTTGAAATTTAGAATGGTAGAGTTTCTTGATCCATGAACCAACACTACCGAATTTGAAGAAAATCGGTAAAGATTTAGCTATAGCTCCCATATATATGTTTCATCCGATTTGGCTCTTTAGATCCAATCGTTTTTATACCCTACACCACACTGTGATACAGGGTATTATTTAAGTATAAAATGTCCCAAAAGTAAATTTATGTAAACAATTTATACATGAATTACAAAATTTATTTATCAGAGTTATTCAATATTACGAGAGTGGTGTAGGGTATTATATAGTCGGTACCGCCCGACTTTAGCCTTTCCTTACTGGTATTTATATTTTTAAGTTATAAAAAGGGTTTTTGTTAGTTTATGGATACCAAAAACATTCCTATTGGGGTGAAGATGACAAGGCTAGAACTTCGACAACGCCAACTGGAATAAGGGCGATTAAAGGCCGGGATAGGCATACGTAACCGTAATTTATCTTTACCGTTGCCGTAACGTTGCCCGTTTGAGCGATTAGCCAACGTTGAGATAACGAGTCATATGTTCTGACAACAACAACACATAAGTAAACAAAAAAGCCGCGATTTCTTTTTGTTTAGGTTTATTAAAAATGAAGTCAAAAAGAATGTTTATAAATTTTTGTTTTTAAAATCTGTGCAGAATTTACAATAAAAGTAATCAAGAAAATATCGTCGGATAAGAATATGGGGTGGACGTCCTATAAACAATGACTGGGCGAAAACCGTACACTAGAATGCCTATGGCAGTTTTTAATTTGTTATTAACATTAATAAAATATGAGTTAAGAATGGAAGTTATGGCAGCCAACACGATGGGGGTATGTCCATTAAACTTCAATTTATTTATAATCTATTTTAATACAAACAATTTCCATTTCTTAATTTAAATTAAATACAGCTATATTCCAGTACTCTCCGTTTGGCCAATCAGTTATTTTAGCTACAGTACCTGTACCTCCTAAATAGTATCTGATATACTTGCACATCAAGTTTCCACTGTACTATCACCTTACCAACATGGATTTCGTAAATGCCGCTCAACTGTTACGAATGTTCTTGAACTTACATCCGTAGTAAATGATGGTTTTCGTAACCGAATGCAAACTGATGTAATTTACACAGATTTCAGCAAAGCATTTGATAAAGTTAATCTTACACTACTGTTACATAAACTGGATTGTATAGGTTTTAGTAAGAATCTGTTAATTTGGTTAAAAAGCTATTTATTCAACCGTACTCAGTGTGTTAAATTTGGTAATTCTCTATCAAAAAATATTGCTGTTACATCTGGCGTCCCTCAAGGTAGTCACCTTGGACCAATATTGTTTTCTTTATTTATAAATGATTTACCTTCTGCTGTCCACTTTTCTAAAGTTCTTATGTATGCGGATGATGTCAAAATTATTAAAACTGTTAATGATCAAGATGAACAGTCATTGCTTCAGTCTGATCTTGATAGTTTTCATAACTGGTGCCTGGTCAACTTAATGGAACTTAATATAAAAAAATGTAAACATATTTCTTTCTCTAGAAATGTTAATTTACAATTCAATTATTATATAAATGACGTTATGCTGGAATCTGTTGAATCCTTTATGGATCTTGGTATTCTGTTGGATCGTCGTATGAATTTCAGATCACATATATCATTAACAACTAATAAGGCTTATGGTGCTCTCGGATTTGTGAAGCGTTGGGGTAAAGAGTTTACTGATCCATCTGTTACTAGAAATCTATATACTTCGCTAGTACGACCTATTCTTGAATATGGATCCGTAATATGGGATCCGTGTTATACAATTCACTGCAATCGCATAGAATCTGTTCAGAAACAATTCCTACTATTCTGTCTACGTCGAAATGGTTGGTCTCAACAAAATCTGCCTTCATATGAGTACAGACTGGATCTTATTAAGTTACCTTCGCTAAAGAGCAGACGCGTAATGCTGAATATTTGTTTTGTATTAAATATATTACAAGGAAATATTACCTCTGAATTCCTGATTAATAAAATTAAACTGAATGTTCCATCTAGACCAACTAGAAACTTTGAACTGCTACACCTGACCTACTTCAGAACTAATTATGCTAATAATGATCCGTATCGTCGCCTATGTGTTACCTTTAACAAATACTACCACTTAATAGAACTGTGCGAGACTAAATCTACTTTAAAAAGAAAAATAACCATACTATTGAATTCTTAGTTCCTTGCAATTGTATATAAACTCGTTAATGAAATCATCATAACATATAAGCTAAAATGAATTTAAATAGAATAGTGTATATATTGTAAATAGTCTGTAAGGATATAAGCCTATAGACTAATAATAAAAAAAAAAAAAAAAAAAAAAAAAAGACGCGATCTTCATAAAACTCACCTGTAACGCCCAGCTCCTTGCCAATTTGCTTCCAAGCTTCTCGCTTTTTTCAGATATCCTATATGCTGGATTATATTTATTGTATAAATACTCGTGCGACTGCACCAATGAAATCAAATATTCGTCTTTCATGCTTATTTGCACTTTTAAACAACAAATAGTTAATAAATTATTTTCTTTACTTTTTTCGGTGAACATACAATTGTAATTGTAAACAACATGTAGTATCAGCTGTTGTCAAATTGTACGTAAACGGAACGTCCAATTCTGATTGTAACAGATTCAGCCGTCCGTTTACGTTTCCTTTCCGTTGGCTAATCGTTTACAATAGGCATGTTTTCGTTACAAGCTAGCACTTAGTTTAGCACTTTGCAACGAAAACAACTGACTTCCACTAACTGGCACATAAGCAATAAGTGGCGGATTTTCACTATCTGGTAGCAATGGTGTCATGAGTTGCGAAGAAAGAACAGTGCGAAACAGACAAAAAATTCGTGAAAAGTATTTATAAAACATATATTTACTATTCTATGTTCAATTGTTTACACTCTTTTGCAAATATTAAAATAATTTCCCATTTTTGTTCTTCTTCTTCCCGTTAATTCACAATAATTGATAAAATCTCTCCAAAAATGGGATGCCATATTGCTAAATATAGGGTGCCCAATCTGGCAACATCATACTCGATTAAGACATGAACACAAGCACCAAACTTCATCGGAAACTAATAGTGCTTAAAAGTGCTTAGCTCCCCATACAAATTAAGCACTTATGGTGTAACGAAAACACGCCTAATGATTTCCATAAGACAGATTGAATCAGCTGATTCGTTACGCTACGGGGGCGTTACGGTTAAGTTTGCCTAACTGGGCCTTAAGTTCTTCGAAATGTTCACTGCGTACGAAAGATGTAAGTCGACTGAAATTCTCTGAAGTTTTGTACAAATATCCTTTTCATTCGCACGATTTGGTAAAATATAATCACTCGAATGTATCTAACATAGATATCACATTTAAATATGAAATAATTCACTATTTACCAGTTGCAGCAAATTTGACCATTATCACGAAGCACAAACCTATAGAAGAAGAAATTGGATTGGTGTGTAAAAGATTTATCGAAAAATGTCTATCTCTTTGTTAATTCTTGGTCCACTTTATATTAGCACTCACTTTGTAGCAGATTTACTCGTAGTATATCTGTATATATATATTTTTTGAAAATTTTCATTTTCATCACAAAGTAATTTGAAAATGTATCTAACTATCTGTGTACGTGTATTTTAAAACACTGCAAAGTTTCCGAAGAAAATATATATGAAGTAGTTTGCTACAATTTCTGTATGTGATATCCTTTTGGGACGTTTCAAATAAAATCAGGTCATCAGGGAATTTAAAATAAATTGCCACGTGTCCCATTTACATACTCGTATATACATATTCTTCAAAAATTTGTATTACAATAAAATATTGTGAACAAAATTAATGACTATAACCGTCAAATGGAATAACATTGAGTGTGTGTACGTACATAAGTTTCACAATAGTCACAGTGGTTTCGAATTTAGCTATTCTTGCCAATAATTCTGATACTTGGGAAGCTTTCGCAAATATATTTGTTATAAAGCCGAAATAATGGCAATATCGTCAAGTGGCTGAGTGCAACATACCGGGTTTGGCAAATAGAGCGCTACAAAAGTTTTTTTAAATAAAACAAAAACGGTTTTGGATATCAATGAAGTTCTTTATTCCTGTGAAAGTACGTTCGATGCCATTATGTATGGAACTCGATATCTTTTGCATGGCCAACACGGGCTCACTTGCAGAAGTCCAGACGCTGAACCCAATTTTCGACGGTTTTCAAGCATAAATCGGCCGATACTGCTGCAATTTCACGTTCGATATTCGTACGAAGTTCATCAATCGTCGCTGGCTTGTTGGCATAGACCATAGACTTGACCCACAGCCACACAGGAAATAGTCTAACGGCGTCAAATCGCACGACCGGGGCGGCCAATCGACTGGACCATTTCGTGAGATAACACGTTCTCCAAACTTGGTTTCCAATAAATTGATTGTGGCATTCGCTGTGTGGCTTGTGGCGCCGTCCTGTTGGAACCACATGTCCTCCAAGTCCATATCATCCAATTGGGGCCAAAAATATTCGGTTATCATTGAACGGTAGCGATTCCCATTCACAGTAACGTGCCGGTCTTGATCATCACGGAAGAAGTACGGCCCAATGACGCCGCCGGCCCATAATCCGCACCAAACCGTAATTTTTTCGGGATGCAATGATGGCTCATGGAGTACGTGTGGATTGCTGTCTGACCAATAACGTATATTTTGTTTATTGACGAAGCCATTCAGCCAGAAATGAGCCTCATCGCTGAAGATGAATTTACAATTTTTCGCGCTCTTAACGTTGAGGCCACTGACTCCGAATTTCGGTAGCAAATTTTAATAATTTCGACTCGTTGTTGGCTCGTATATCTTTCCATCATGAAATGGCAAACCTTACTGAAGAGAAATGTCAAAAGTGCGGCAAAAAATATGGCGTCGTTTGCTGTGCCTGTCGGTCTACTTTTGTAGCGTCGCTGTTGAAAAACCCTTTAGTAACCAACACTGGCGTTGTCATTTACTCGGACAGCCAGGCTGCCATCAATTCTCTGGAGGCCACATCCCTAAATTCACAAACAGTCCTCGACTGCCGCAGATCTCTCAAAGAGATAGATGACTGAGCAATTTAATATACACCTCATATGGGTGCCTGGGCATAGGGATATACCGCGGAACTGCAAAGCCGATGAACTTGCTAGTAAAGGGACGATATTACAAATTCTCGAAGGATTTGCATATATTGGTGCGCCACTATCCACATGCAAGCTGTGGCTTAGACAACTGGCAATCAGGCAGTCCAGCGAAAGATGGACAGAAATCGGATCCTGTAGGGTAGCTAGACAAATCTGGACAAGGTATGACCTGAGAAGGTCAAAATATCTCCTCGCACTAGATAGGAAAAGATTGTCTACGTTAGTATCAGTTCTGACGGGACACTGCCTGATCGGCGACCACGGCAGAAGATTGGGTATTGACTCTACTGAATTCTGCAGAAACTGCGGAGATGAGGAAGAAGTGGAGAGCATTGAGGACTTGCTATGCGACTGTCCCGCTTTGAGTAAACGACGACTGGACATACTGGGATCGGCCTTTCTAGACAGTCTAACAGATCCTTCCGGTACCGATATTCGTACTATCGATAAATTTTTATATCAAACAGGTTGGTTTCGATGAGGGGAATATTAGCCCGTGGTAACACTAGAGACCTAAACTGGTCTATGCGAGCTTGTAAAAAAATACGGCTGCCACCCTAACCTAAACCTAAAACCTAACAGCAGATATATTAAAAGTTGATGTAGAACTATTTGCAAACTCACCCATCCCCTATTTTTGCAAATATGGAAACTGGAATTAATTCCAAAGTATTGGCTTGACGGTATTATTATTAATTGGAGGGGAATAACCAATTTATGAGCCATTATGAAAATTTTCATGAAAATAATATTAGAGCGACTCATTACACAAGTAGACACGAAACTTCGCCCTGAGCAAGCTGGTTTTCGAAACGGAAGATCGTGCGTCGACCAAATAAATACCAAACGTATTATCATTGAGCAAGCGGCCCCCCATATATACCCTTTTTGGGGAATATGAAAAAGCGTTCGATTCAATACATCGGGACTGCATTTGGGCAGAGCTGCCAAATCTTGGAGTCCCACAGAAAATTACCTCTGTAATCCGCAGTAGCTTTGAGAATTTGTGGGACCCAATTAGGCCAAATGTACGTCTTGAGTCACTAGACTACCTCAAAATCAAGTGCAGCGAGTTAAAGAATTTCAGTACTTGGGAGTTACGATCACGACAGAAGGTGGAAGTCTCAAAGACGTGGAAAATAAAATTAGAAAATCGAAAGGGGCATTTAGACAGCTAAACAAGATTTGGAATTCAAACACCTAAAAACAAAAGTACATATTTATAAAGTATGTGTTCTATCCGTACTTCTCTATGGCTGCGAAACATGGTTTGAGAATGAAGTGATCGAAATAAACTTCGAGTATTTGTTCGAAATAAACTTCGAGTATTTGTTAACCGTTGCTTAAGACAAATTCTTAAAATTGTTTGGCAAGGACTATGACCAACGAGGAGCTATAGGCAAAAACTGATACAGAATACATATGTGAATGTCGAAATCCGTAGACGTAAATTTGGACGGACCTAATATTTTGCAAGATAGCAGAAAACGCGGACGACTTAAAGTACCTGGCGGAGATCTGCGCTACAGGAAGCTTATTCCATTTTAAATTACGTCGGACGTACTTTCAACAATATGGCGGAGCTTAGAGAACTTGCCGCATGTCGACAAAAGTGGAGACAAATTATACAAGGTGGCGCAAAAGTAATCCTCCTATCAGAAAATGCTATAAATTTTGCGATGCCCCTAATGTCAGTTCTGTTTTGACATTTGTGTAGTAAACACATGCGAAATACACGTTAATAAACAATGTTACGCTACACTGCTCCAGAACGCGGAATATTGCTGACTATTTATTTGACCAATAATTTTTTAAATTACAGCCAAAAAACATCGAAAGGTTACTTTTGCGCCACCTGTTAGAAAGCCTATGCCCAGTATAGAGGCTGCCCGTAATTCTTGGATAATGAGCAAAGCACTATTATAATAATAATAAGTTTCTGTAGCAAATTTCGTAAATATTTGATGCAAAATGTAGCTTCTATACCGCGTAATTGGCTGGGAGACAATATACATACATACATCTGAACCGATTTTCATGAAATTTGGCTGCGGTTATTATAGCCTCAGAAAACTTTCCTGTTTTAAATTTCGTAAAATAAGGCATACTCGTATATATCAGTTAAATGCCAAATCGGGATGTACATACATATATTTGCATATAAGGGTGGTTCAACCATAATGCACGATGTTAATTGTGAGTCACACATGGCGAGCAGTTGGCCGATATTTTGTTTAACACATAATTGTCATAGATCCTTCTATTATAAAAAAAATAATAAGGTAATTCTCTGAAAACTTTTTGTTTTATTTACAATTAACATCGTGCGTTTAATATGGACCACCCTGCATATACATATATGGTCTATATCTAAATCAGAACCGATTTTGATCAGTTTAAATAGGCTTCGTCGTTATGGATGCAAAAATATGATCTGTACCAAAATTCACCAAGATCGGTGTAGAATTGCGACCTGTACTTTGCGAACAACTTCGGATGGACGGCTTCTTAGTCGATCGCTATACATTAAGGTATAGCTGTAATATTTCTAGGTGTTACAAACATATGCCACAAAACAATCCTATAATACCCTGTACCACAGTGTGTATTGAAAAATACACGGACTTGACAGTATAGGTTCAATTCTTCTATCAAAGGGTCGTATAATCCTATACTGGGTTTGACGAAATTGGTGACCAATTATTTTTTAATGAGCCTCCAAAGTTTCTGAAAATCAGTGGGCCCCTCGAAAAAGGTGTCATCAGCATTTGTCCAATAACTTATTCAGACTTGCTGATACCGCTTAACAATATTTGGCAATGAAGCAGCTAAGCATATGCTGAATAAAGTTTCTTACCATTTTATGGGGAAAAAAAAGTTCCTCACTTTTTTTTTGAAAAAGCAATGTTAGTCATACGACTTGGCGTTCGAAGCAAAAACGATACCAGTAAAGAGCGCTTTTGACTTGACTTTGGCCGTTTTTTTTTGTTAATTTTTGGGCTTCGGTGTGTTTTGACACATATAGTCAAATTTTATGGTAAACATTTTAGTTGAACATTTCATCCCCGCCCTCCCCATTTTAAGGAGTGTTTATTACGATTTGTTAAAATAGGGCCAAAAAATACAGTTATTTGGGGGTATATACGAGTATATATCCGGCTAGAATATATACTAATTGGTAGGAAAGGATGGGGAAAAAAACAAAATCCTTTCAATAGCATCTGTCCATCGTCAGTTGATCGTTAAGTTCAGGTCGCAATTTCTCTCCGATCTTGCTGCTATTTGGCAATAAGGACTCTTTCATACCTGTAAAGAGCCCTATTGTAATTGATCAAAATCGATTCAGATTTACCCCTACGGTATAGAATCTGTATTTTACATCCACAAAAAACCCACATTGCCGAATTTGAGATAAGTCATTTCAGATTAAGATATAGCCTCCATATATGTGTTCCTTCCGATTAAGCCTATTAGCGCTATAGGGGCTGGTTATCCCCTCACCTTAGAGAGGAGGGTATATATGATTTGCTACGAACCAAAAGTGTAACACATCGAAGGAGTGACCTAAGACCCCAAGTATGTTCGGGGGATATCCATTTTGGGTCATTTGAGCAATATCCGTCCGTCCGTCCGTCTGTCTGCTGGCTGGTGCGCACGATAACTCTCGAAAGGAGTAACCGATTGACTTTAAATTTGGTATGCGACAATATTTTGCTCCATCTCCGGCTAAGTTCGAAGAAGGGCCATATTGGTCCACTCCTTCTAGTACCTCCCCCACATAGGGTTAACATTTAGTCAAATATTGATTCTTTAATAACTTTTATACTACTCATTCGAATCTTCTGAAATTTCACGCATAGTATTAGTTTATTAGTCGCTATCACCTCGAGAGAAAATGGGTGCAGTTGCCACGCCCCTTTTGGTCCCTCCCACACAAATGGACTATTTTGCACCATAAGTTAACATCAAAATACTTGAATTTTTTACAGTGTAATGATTTTATAGTACCTAGAGTGCAGAGAAAAGTGGGCGTTACGGGCATGCCCCTTTTGGTACCTCCCACACAAATGGACCATTTTCCACAAAAAATTAATAGCTAATTACTGTAATACCAGTGCATACAAATAGTTGAAATTATGTACAGCTATTATAATAATGTAATGCTATTATAGTACCTATAGTCCAGTGAAAAATGGGCTTCATTGGAATGCCCATTTTGGTACCTCCCACAAAAATGGAATATTTTGCACCAAAAGTTAACCGCTTATGAATTTAATACCAGTGTATATAAATACTTGCAGTTTTTTACAGTGTAATGCCTTTATAGTACCTAGAGTCCAAAGAAAAGTGGGCGTTATTAGCACGCCCCTTTTGGTACCTCCCACACAAATGGACCATTTTGTACCAAAAGTTAACAGATTTTAACTTTAACACCAGTGATTATAAATGCTTGATATTTAGTACGTTGTAATGCTTTTATAGTATCTAGAGACCAGAGAAAAGTGACCGTTATTGACACGCCCCTTTTGTACCAAATGTAACCAGTTTTAAATTTAAATAAATAAAGCTATTTCAATTTATATTAATTTACTTAAAACAGAAAAAAAATAAATTTACGAACATTTTTTTGGAACTCAAGATGAGGGGATTCGTAAGTCAGTTTACGCGACTGAACTTTCTTACTTGTTTTTATTAATTGGTGGTTCCAACGGAACGGAATCACCAGATTTTGATCTATATAATTTATAACGACAATTCACAAAGGGTGGTTTATGTAGATATGCTTAAGTGTTACCTACTGACAAGCAAGGAAATTAAATAATATTTTTAATAAAAAAATATGGTCGATATATCACCGTAATGGGTCACACCCGTTTGATAAAATATCGATCAGCCGCTTTCTTTAATGCGTACTGTACAATTTCTGTATGTACTGCCAACAAAAAAATTTTTGTTGGTATCTCGAGAGTATAGAGTATATTCTTCATTCCAAATAATTTAAATTATTATTCCATTTGTGGAAAACTAATGTAACGGGTGTGACATAGTCTCGATTTGGAGAAGTAATAAGTAGAACGAAATATTGTCCAGGATTTATTAGCCAATATGCTTCTATTAAATTTATTTTTTTCTGCGAAAAACAAATCGAAGTCGTTTTATTCACTAAATCATATTCATATTGCCGAAATTCTTTATCACGTAGAGTCGGAACGTACAAATACAAAATTCGTTGTCAAAAACAAGTTTTGACATCTTAAAAACGCTTTCTCTTTTGTATCGATGTTTATGACAAAGAATTCATTTATAAATTAGAATACGCTGTGCGTCCTGATAGAATATTGTAAGCAGAACTCTTTTCAAAATAATGCTTAGTTCGGTTATTCTTGATTTTTATAGTTTTCAACCTATTTTCTAAAATATATTGATCTTCGTTAACTCCATTTGAGAAATATACTTATGCCTTTTATTCCACAACCAATTAAAACCGTGTAACAATGAATAAACTGATTTAAAATGACCTTATGAGCCTTCACTGTCGCACACACAGGCTATGAACCCAACGCGGCACAAATCGGCGGCGCGCCGTCCCCGTTAATTTTTTTCCAGCCGGCGTTGCCGCCTATTTTAGCGGCTCACATCGGCTAAAACTCAGCCGCTGAAGTTTATTTGGTGAGTCAAGAAGATTTGTTTTATACAACCATGAAAATTTAGAAAGTGACTACTAAGTGATACCAAAGGCTCAGAATTTGCAATATTTAGAGTTAATTTTAGCGTACAAAGTTTATAAAAAGTTGCTAAATGGTAATACTCGTATATGATATGGTTATTGTTTATTAAAACTAATAAGAAAGTTCAGTCGGGTAAACCGACTTATGAATCCCCTCACCTTGAGTCCTAAAAAATATTCGTAAATTTATTTAATTTTTTGTTGTAATTAAATTATTATCAATTAAAATTGCATTTAATAACTTTAAAGTATGTACTTGTATTAATGTTTAAAGCTATTTACTTTTGGCACTAAATGCTCCATTTGAGTGGGAGGTACCAAAAGGGGCGTGCCAATAACGGTCACTTTTCTTTGGACTATAGATACTACAAAAGCATTACACCGTACAAAATTTCAAGTATTTGCATTCACTGGTATTAAAGTTAAAATATGTTAATTTTTGGTGTAAAATGGTCCATTTGTGTGGGAGGTACCAAAAGGGGCGTGCCAATCTCTAGACTCTAGGTACTATAAAAGCATTACACTATACACAATTTCATGTATTTGTATGCACTGATAGTAATGTTATAAGCTGGTAACTTTTGGTACAAAATGGTCCATTTGTGTGGGAGGTACCAAAAGGGCCGTGCCAATAAGGCCCACTTTTCTCTGGACGCTATGTACTATAAAAGCATTACACTGAACAAATTGTCAAGTATTTGCATGAACTGATATTAAAGATATAAACTTTTGGTGCAAAATGGTACATTCGTGTGGGAGGTACCAAAAAGGGAGTGGCCACTTCGCCCATTTTTCTTGACGTGTTAGCGACTAAGAAGATTCGAGTAAGTAGTATAGAAGGTATTAAAGAATCAATATTTCACTAAAAGGTAACCCCTTGTGGGGGAGGTACTAGAAGGAGTGGACCAATATGGCCCATCTTCGAACTTGGTCAATCGGTTACTCCTTTCGAGAGTTATCGTGCGCACCAGCCAGCAGACAGACACACAGACAAACAGACGGACGGACGGACGGACATTGCTCAAATGACTTAAAATGACCCAAAACGGATTTCCGCCGAACATACTTAGGGTCTTAGGTCTCTCCTTCCATGTGTTACACTGTTGGCTCGTAGCAAATGATATATACCCTCCTCTCTAAGGTAAGGGGATAAAAAATATTCCAACAATTTATGGGAATTTTAAATGAAAAATGCTTTTTGGGTTTTACGGAAATTTCAATAGCTCTTGAACAGCTGAACCGATTTTTACAAAGTCTACGATTAAAAAAAGCTTGAGTTTAACAAAAAAATTATTCCCTCGATTTTTTTTCAAATTTACACAGAATATTCGATAAACGTTCAGAAATCTAAAAAAGTGTTTTGATTTTTAGTGGCTAAATATTTGTAAAAGTTGTGGATGAAACACCAAAGCAGGCCTGGCATTTTTGAAATTTTTCTTCTGTTTCTGGAAAACAGTGCATGCACAATTTTACGCAAGGGATTTTGAAATTCATATGTGTAGAAATAGAAGAAAAGCGACCAAGTTAACAGACCAAACCTAATATTTCGTCCAAATACTGAGGCCCAAGACCATCGGATCTACACTCCGGAACGACCCAATTCCTTTTGGCCAAGGAACGTCAACTCAATGACAAATGTAACAACCATTGAAGATTTATTGAACCGATTTTCAATATTACATCAAAATTTCATAACTATGTATTCATTTTAAGTTTTTTCCATTAACGCTAAATATCTCAAAACGCCACTTTTGCCGGAGAATTACATTCGTATTCGTACACTTTCGATTGTGCGTACACAGCCGTTTGCTAAAATTTTATCTGCTCAGCCGCCGTCGCCGATCGATATTTTTCCATGCGCCGCCACTGCCGATAATTTTGGTCGGCTTCATTGCCTGCGCACATATCGTTCTCTTAATGATTGCCCCCATACCATCTATTTATTTTTTCAATTTATACCGAAATTAGTGATTTCTATTATTTAATTTATAACTTGCAATAAAACCAATAAATAGACAATATTTTTAAATCGATTAAAATTATTTACGGTCTTTGCGTAACGGGTGTGACGGGTATTAAAATGCAAATTCTAGCGTAAATATTGTAATGACACTTAAACATTTTGATTTACTTCATACTATATAACCTTGACCTAACTTACACAAAACATGACATATGAATATCTAGATAAAATTTATTAAAATTAACTTTTTGAACATTTTCCGTATCGGGTGTGACAAACAAAACACTCCAACATACAAAACCGTTTGCAGGCACTGAATATTTTCCAAAAGTTACGAGTTTTACACTAAACTACACTTAATTCAAAAAATAAATGCCAACGAATGTTCTTTCAAATGATAATAAACATGGTATAATCATAAGGTCCTCTACAGCAATCAGCTGTTTACATTTTTTTCTCGAGGGTGTTTTTGGTTGTCAAGTGAGAGTCAAATTCATCGTCGACATTTGCTATGTTTACGTTTGGTTTGTTTAAAATTAAAAATATCGTTATCAAAAAGAATCAATTTTGTCATTTCACAACTTTCAATAATTTTTCACAACTTTCGACGTGGATTATCACGACAAGAGTGCATCGATGAACTTAAATCTTTGTATGGCGATGAAGCACCTATAGCACTGTGAAAAACTGTTTTAATGAATTCAATCGTGGCCGACGCTGATAATGCAAGATCGTCATGTGACATACCGTGAAATAGAGGCATCCTTGGGCATTTCTTCCACCAGCATACATTCGATAGTGCATGAACACCTGGCCGTAAAAAAGGTTTGTTCTCGTTGGATCCCGCACAATTTGACAATCGCTCAAAAAGACTCGTGTCTATTGGTGCAAAGAAATTTGAAAAATACGATCGCGGTGCTTCAAAAGACGTTTATAAGATCGTCACAGGTTACGAATCTTGGATGTATGCGTATGAGCCCGAAACAAAACAGCAATCGACCGTGTGGGTCTTCGAAGACGAGCCAAATCCAACGAAAGTTGTTCGTGGAAGAAGCACTTCGAAGCAAATGGTCAATGGACTTTTCCGCTTGAGAAACGTAGGACGGTCAATTCTGAGTGGTACACCACAATTTGTTTGCCTGAAGTCTTCGGAGAAATTCGAAAAACGAACAAGAGAAGACGAATCATTGTGCACCATGGCAATGCGAGCTCTCACACATCGGCTCAAACCAGCGCCTTTTTGACAGGCCAAAACGTCGAATTGATGGGTCATCCGCCGTACAGCCCTGATTTGACACCCAATGACTTCTTATTCACTCACATCAAGAAAAAACTGCTTGGTCAACGTTTTTCGACGCCTGAAGCAGCTGTTGGAGCGTTCAAATACCATGTTTTGAAGGTGTCTCAATCGGAGTGGAAAAAGTGCTTCGACAATTGGTTTGAGCGCATGCTGAAGTGTACAAATCATGCTGGAGAATACTTTGAAAAACAATAAAACAATTTTTGATGATAAATATTCGCATTTTCATTATTAGGCCAGAAATATATACAACAGCCATCGTATAGTCGACCACTGTGGCCTTCCTCTATACTATAGTCGACCAATATGGTCTTCCTCTATACTATAGTCGACCACTGTGGTCTTCCTCTATACTATAGTCGACCACTGTGGTCTTCCTCTATACTATAGTCGACCTTGTGGTCTTCCTCTATATTATAGTCGACCACTGAGGTCTTCCTCTATACTAGAGTCGTCCTCTGAGGTATTTCTCTATACTAGAGTCGACCTCTTAGGTCTTCCTCTATACTAGAGTCGACCACTGTGGTCTTTCTCTATACTAGAGTCGACCAGTGTGGTCTTCCTCTATAATAGAGTACACCACTGAGGTCTTCCTCTATACTAGAGTCGACTACTGTGGTCTTCCTCTATACTAGAGTCGACTACTGTGGTCTTCTTCATTACTGGCCGACCTAAGAGGTTTTCCCCTATACTAGAGTCGACCAAACTGGTGTGCAATGTAATAGAGACCCCTATCAAACATTTTCAAAGTGAGAAAAATTCTTTTTTTTTACTTTTAGTTGATTTTATTCGTTCGTAACTGATAGATTTTGACGTTTCGGCCTGAAGGAATGTCTTCTTATATTCTATTTATCTTTGTTATTTACAGCATTCTCGAATTCTTCCAATTTTATTTTTTATTATTGTGTCAAAAATAAATGATGTAGTTTTGACACTTCTATTCAATTTGTCATCTACGTTTTGACAACCAAAAACACCCGAGGTATGAACAGAGTTGATATTTTGTTGTTGTTGGGCAACTGCGACTACCTTCTAATTGTATCATGATAATAAACATTCCCCATTCAATTTGAATTTTCTGTGTTTTTTCTTTAAAAAAGTAGGGAACCTCGAAATGGATCACCCTATATATCTCATATTTGAAAATAAAATAATTTACTATTTACCTGTTGTAGCAAATTTCACCATTAACACGAAGCACAAACCTATAGGAAGAAATTTAAATAGTCTATTAAATGAGTGGAATTGAAAAACAATTTTTGGAGAGCAGTTGATATTTCTTTGTCATTCAGTGGGGTCTACTATATATTAGCACTCACTTTGCAACAGATGTACTTCCATAACTGTTAGATAAACTTTTTGGAAAATTTTCATTTTCAACACAAAAATATTATTAGAAAAGGTTTCTGTCTATCTATGTACGAATAAGCTAAAGCACTGCGAAGTTTCCGATGAAAATGTAAAACAATTTTTGCATTTGATAACCTTTCGTTTACGTTTCAAATTAAATGTCAGCTGGGAATTTAATATAAATTGACACTTATTTTCAGAAATTGTTATTACAATAAAATACTGTGGACATAATTAATCACTATAACCGTGAATTGGAATATGAGAACACGTGTACGTATATACATACATACCCGGTTGGCGTTATGACCTTTGAAGACATTGTCACCAGAGACCATGCCATGCAGGACCTTAATCACATACACTTTTCTCCATGACAACATATTCATTCACGACCAAGTACAACGACAAAACTGCAAAACAATGTTCAAGATTGTCGGGCATGACAATCCGTTGGCGACAAGTTCGGCGACTGCATCGTGTATCGTAAGCGAAAGAAAACCAGTCACCCAATTTCGTAACGAATTTGGTTTCTCTAAGGTTCGTTCGCCTTGCTTCTATAACATAAGCAATTTACAAATTGTAAAATAACACAGTACGGCATTTTTCAGCTCATTGATTTGGGACTCAATTCTGATTTTGATTTGGGACTCAATTCTGATTTTGATTTGGGACTCAATTCCCCATTTTCTATAACATAAGCAATTTACAAATTGTAAAATAACACAGTACGGCATTTTTCAGCTCATTGATTTGGGACTCAATTCTGATTTTGATTTGGGACTCAATTCTGATTTTGATTTGGGACTCAATTCTGATTTTGATTTGGGACTCAATTCCCCATTTTCACCTTTTCTGCTCTATGAACAGCTATTCTTACACAGAAAATATGAGATTTTTATATGTTATCTATGCATGGAAACAAAATTTAGAACATTTTCAATTATTATGAATATCCATTCTCGTTGAAGTTCTGATGATCTTGTTATCTTCGTAGGTTGCACGACTTTCATCTGTTTCATCAAAATAATGACAATACGCTGTTTTGAATTCCTCAGTAAACAAGATTTGTCGATCCTGATTGTCTGTTTTTAGGACGATATGACCACAAACGAATCAACAAGTAAGAAAGTTTCAGTCGGGTAAACCGACTAAGGTATACCCTCACTTTGTGAGTAATGTAATATTGAATATTACTCGAATTATTCTGTAAATTTGTGTGGGAGGTACCAGAAGGGGTTTATCAAATACACTTTTTTTGCTGAACATTAGATACTTTAAATTCATTGCACTGTGCCGACTTATAAGCATTTATGTGCACTGGTATAAACGTTATGAGACATTAAATTGTGATATGATTTGAGCATTTTGTGTGGGAGGTACAAAAAGGGGCGTGGCAATAACGCCCAATTTTCACAGGGCTATAGACACTATAAAAACATTACACTGTACAAAATTTCAAGTATTTTTATACACTGGTTTTAATGTTATAAGCTGTTAACTTTTGGTGCAAAAAGGTACCTTTGTGTGGGAGGTACCAAAAGGGGCGTGACAACAACACCCATTTTTCCCTGGACTGTAGGCAATATAAAAGCATAATACTGTACAACATTTCAAGTATTTTTATACACTGTTATTAATGTTATAAGCTGTTAACTTTTGGTGCAAAATGGTGCATTTGTGTGGGAGGTACCAATAGGGACGTGGCGACTTCGCCCATTTTTCTCGAGTTGATAACGACTAATAAGCTAATACTATGTGTGGAATTTCAAAAGATTCGAATAAGTAGTATAGCAGTTAATAAAGAATCAATATTTCACAACATTTTAACCCTTTGTGGGGGAGGTACTACAAGGAGTGGACCAATATGGCCCATCTTCGAACTTAGCCGGAGATAGAAAAAAATATTACCACATACCAAATTTGAGGTCAATCGGTTACACCTTTCGAGAGTTATCGTGCGCACCAGCCAGCAGACAGACAGACAGACAGACAGACAGACAGACGGACGGACATTGCTCATTCGACTTAAAATCACCCAAAACGGATTTCCTCCGAACATACTTGGGGTCTTGGGTCACTCCTTCGACGTGTTACACTTTTTTCCGTAGCAAATGATATATACCCTCGTCACACTAAAGTGAGGGTATAAAAATAATCTAATTTTGGGCACTTGTTATCCCCCTCAGAGTGGAGGGTATATATCATTTGCTACCAAAAGTGTAACATATCGAAAGAGTGACCTAAGACCCCAAGTATGTTTGGCGGAAATTCGATTTGCATCATTTTAAGTCATTTGGGCAATGTTCGTCCGTCTGTCTGCTGGTGCCACGGTAACTCTCGAAAGGAGTAACCGATTGACTTCAAATTTGGGATGTGGTAATATTTTCTTCTATCTCCTGCTAAGTTCGAAGATGGGCCATAGTGGTCCACTCCTTCTAGTATCTCCCCCACAAAGGGTAAACATTTGGTGAAATATTGATTATTTAATAACTTCTATACTACTTATTTCAGACAGCCAAACTTCGAAACCATGGCATATATAGTGATCGAAATATTGAATTTTGAAATTTCAGCTTGTGTAGGAGTACCCACTGTTAATACGATGCCAGTTTTTGGTTCAATCATTAGTAGTGGTTCGAAGGTTACACACCCATTTTTACAGGCTAACTGCAATAGTGCAGGAAATATTATATATTCAGATGTCATGTTTCGCATTTCAGGTTGTGTGGGCGGTGCTACGCCCACTGTTACTATCACGCCAGTTTCTTGCTCCAGCACTCGATCTGGTTCCACATACCAAATTTCGAGAATTTTGGTCCAATAACAATCAACATATTACACTTCTGAATTTCTGGTAGTGTGGGTGGTACCACGCCTACTGTCACAATCACACCTGTTTTTGGCTCCAACACGCGTACTGCTACCAAGGCACAGATACTAAATATCGCCGATCTTACTGCAATAGTACTCAAAATATAGTATTTTTAAATTTTAGGTTGGGTGGGCGATTTTACGCCAACTAACACTATCACCCTAGTTTGCAGCTACATAACGCGTACTGGCACCAAGGTCACACATACCCAATTTTGAGAATTTTGCTACTATACATAGTATTCGAAATATTTCATATTTGAATTTTAGGTTGTGTGGCGGTGCGACGGCCACTTTCACTGTTTCCCCGTTTTTAGTCCTGTGACGCGTACTGGTACCAAGGTCACACATACTAAATTTCGAGAATTTTACTGCAATAGTACTCAAAATATTTCAAATTTAAATTTTAGGTTGTGTGGGCGGTGAAACGCCCACTGTCACTACCACCCCATTTTTCAGCTACATGACGCGTATTGTCAGCAAGGTCACACTTACCCAATTCCGAGAATTTTGCTCCAATAGTATTCGAAATATTGCATATTTGAATTTTAGGTTGTATGGGCGGCGCCACGCCCACTGTAACTATCACACCGGTTTTTGGATCCATGATGTGTACTGGTACCAAGGTCACGCATATCGAATCTCGAGTGGTTTGAACCAATAGTACCCAAGATATTCCACTTTTAAATTTTACGTTATATGGGCGGTGCCACGCCCCTTTGTGCAATCAAAACCGAATATAGCTACGAACCTTCCACACAACAATACATATTCTCATGCAAAAATTCAGCAAAATCTGTTCAGCCGTTTCCGAGTCCATCGCGTACCAACGAACACAATTTCATTTTTATACCCTCACTTTAGTGTGACGAGGGTATATATCATTTGCTACAGAAAAAAGTGTAACACATCGAAGGAGTGACCTAAGACCCCAAGTATGTTCGGCGGAAATCCGTTTTGGGTCATTTTAAGTCGAATGAGCAATGTCCGTCCGTCTGTCTGTCTGTCTGTAATATTTTTTTCTATCCGGCTGAGTTCGAAGATGGGTCATATTGGTCCACTCCTTCTGGTACCTCCCACACAAAGGGTTAAATGTTGTGAAATATTGATTCTTTAATAACTGCCATTATACTTATTCGCATCATCTGAAATTCCACACATAGTATTAGTTTATTAGTCGCTAACAACTCGAGTAAAATGGGTGTAGTTGCCACGCCTCTTTTGGTACCTCCCACACAAATGCATCATTTTGCACCAAAAGTTTACAGCTTATAACATTAATACCAGTGTATAAAAATACTTGAAATGTTGTACAGTGTAATGCTTTTATAGTGCCTATAGGCCAGTGAAAAATGGGCGTTATCACCACGCCCCTTTTTGTACCGCCCACACAAAATGTCCAAATCATACCACAATTTAACATCTCATAACGTTAATATACCAGTCCACATAAACGCTTCTAATTCGGCACAATGCAATGTATTTAAAGTATCTAATGTTCAGCGAAATATAGGTGTATTTGCTAAACCCCTTCTGGTACCTCCCACACAAATTGACAGAATAATTCGAGTAATATTCAATATTATATTACTCACAAAGTGAGGGTATACCTTAGTCGGTTTACCCGACTGAAACTTTCTTACTTGTTATATATACAGATTAGTTTATTAGTCACTATTACCTCGAGAAAAATGGGAGAAGTTAAAATGCCCCTTTTGGTACCTTCCACACAACCGGACAATTTTAAAGCCCAAAGGGACCAGCTTATAACTTTAATACCAGCGCATACAACGACTTGACATTTTGTACAGTGCAATGGTTTAATAGTACCCAAAATACAGTGAAAAATGGGCATTATTGCCATGCCCCTTTTGGTAGCTCCCATATAAATGGACTTTTTGTACCAAAAGTTAACAGCTTTTAACTTTACAGTGTAATGCTTTTATAGTACCTAGAGTCCAGAGAAAAGTGACCGTATTGGGACGCCCCTTTTGGTACAAAAAAATAAATAACTTTACTAATATATTTTGGGACTCAAGGTGAGGGGATTCATAAGTCGATTTACCCGACTGAACTTTCTTACTTGTTATTTTCCATATTGACAGTTTGGATGCTTTTCTGGTTTATAAAATGTTTTTCACTCTAACGGCCAATTCCACAATCTCCGGTTATCCAACAGTTGTAGCTGTCAAATTGTATGAAATTTTTATATTTTAACTGTGAGTTAGCTCTAACCGGGGGTAGTAAATTATAATTTAAAAATGTAATGACAAAAATCGATCAGTTAACACCTATAAATACTACGTATTGTTCAATATTTTACTGAATGGTACCACTCATTATTAACGACATTGTTCACGAACGTGCGCGTTTACGTTTTTTTTAAACTTTCCAAAAAACAAGTAAGAAAGTTCAGTCGGGTAAACCGCCTTATGAATTCCCTCACCTTGAGCACCAAAAAAATAAATTTATTTTTTTTAAATTAAATTATTATCAATTTAAATTGCATTTAATAACTTTAATGTATGTACTAGTATTAAGTTAAAAGCTGTTTACATTTGGTACAAAATGGTCCATTTATGTGGGAGGTACCAAAAGGGGCGTGCCAATAACAGTCACCTTTTTCTAGACTCTAGATACTATAAAAGCATTACACCATACAACATTTTAAGTATTTATATTCACTGATTTTAAATGATAAAATCTTCTAACTTTTGGTGCAAAAAGGTCCACTTGTCTGGGAGTTATCAAAATGGGCGTGCCAATAACGCCCTCTTTTCAGTGGACTCTAGGTACTACAAAAGCATTGTACAATATTTAAAGTATTTTTGTGGTATTAATGTTATAAGTAGTTAACTTTTGGTGCAAAATGGTCCATTTGTGTGGGAGGTACCAAAAGAGGCGTGCCAAAAACGCCCATTTTTCTCTTGACTCTATGTACTATAAAAGCATTACACTGTACAAAATTTCAAGTATTTATATGTACTGGTATTAAAGTAAAAGCTGTTAACTTTTGGTACAAAAAGGTCAATTTGTGTGGGAGGTACGAAAAGGGGCGTGCCAATAACGCCCATTTTTCTCTGGACTGTTGGTACTATAAAAGCATTACACTGTGCAAAAGTTCAAGTATATTTATGCACTGGTATTAAAGTTAGAATCTGTTAACTTTTGGTACAAAAAGGTCCATTTGTGCGGGAGGTACCAAAAGGGGCGTGCCAATAACGCCAAATTTTCTCTGGACTCTAGGTACTATAAAAGCATTATACTGAACAAAATTTCAAGTATTGTTATGCACTGGTATTAAAGTTATGCTGGTAACTTTTGGTACAAAATTGTCACTTTGTGTGGGAGGTACCAAACGGGGCGAGTCAATTACGCCCACTTTTCTCTGGACTCTAGGTACTATAAAACCATTACGCTGTAAAAAATATAAATTATTTGTATGGACTGATTTAAAGCCATAAGCTGTTAACTTTTGGTCAATCAGTTACTCCTTTCGAGAGTTATCGTGCGCACGACCCAGCAGACAGGCACACAGACAGATAGACAGACGGACGGACACTGCTCAAATGACTTTAAATGACCCAAAACGGATTTTCGCCGAACATACTTAGGGTCTAAGGTCACTCCTTCGATGTGTTACATTTTTGGCTCGTAGCAAATTATATATACCATCCTCTCTAAGGTGAGGGGACCTTACTTTTTCGAAATTGGCCACCGGGATCTTGTGATTTAACACATTGCCAAAATTCGGTTGGCAAATAATTCGGTTGAGGCAACCAAACTGTATTCTGTGTGTACACATTTGAGCATACAGAAGTGAACAAGCAGCAGCTTCTGCATGTCGCTGAGGCATAATGGGACCTTCACGTCAGCATGTGTAGCGGTTTTCATCCCCCAACCTTAGAGAGGAACGTATATGTAATTACGAGCCAAAAGTAGTGATCTATGACCCCAAGTATGTATGTTCGGTGGAAATTCGATTTTGGTCATTTTAAGTAATTTGAGCAATGTCCGTCCGGTTTATATCCGTTAACCGTTTTCGATGATATCTTGCCAGATATGGCTAAAACGCCCATTCTTGAGAAAAGTTTAACATGTTTAACACAAAATCTTCATAAAACAAGTAAGAATGTTTCAGTCGGGTAAACCGACTAAGGTATACCCACTCTTCGTGAGTAATGTAATATTGAATATTCCACGAATTATTCCGTAAGTTTGAATGGGAGGTACCAGAACGGGTTTAACAAATACACCTATTTTTATCCACTCACCTTAGAGAGGAGGGTATATATCATTTGGTACGAGCTAAAAGTGTAACACATCGGAGGAGTGATCTAAGACCCTAAGTATGTTCGGCGGATATCCGTTTTGGGTCATTTTAAGTCGAATGAGAAATGTCTGTCCGTCTGTCTGTCTGTCTGCTGGCTGGTGCGCACGATAACTCTCGAAGGGAGTGACCGATTGACTTCAAATTTGGTATGTGGTAATATTTTCTTCTATCTCCGGCTAAGTTCGAAGATGGGCCATATTGGTCCACTCCTTCCAGTACCTCCCCCACAAAGGGTTAACATTTGGTGAAATATTGATTATTTAATAACTTCTATACTACTCATTTGAATCCTCTGAAATTCTACACATAGTAATCGTTTATTAGACACTAAAACCTCGAGAAAAATGGGCGAAGATGTCACGTCCCTTTTGGAACCTCCCACACAAATGGACAATTTTGAACCAAAAGTTAATAGCTTATAACGTTATGACCAGTGCATACAAAGGCCTGAAATTTTGTACAGTGTAATGGTTTAATAGTACCTACATTACTGTTAAAAACGGGCATTATTGCCACTCTCCTTTTGGTACCTCCCACACAAATGGGCCGTTCTGTACAAAAAGTTACCAGCTTATAACTTTAATACCAGTGGATAAAAATACATGAAATTTCGCACAGTGCAATACTTGTATAGTGCCTAGAGTGTAGAGAAAAGGGGCCGTAATTGGCACGCCCCTTTTGGTACCTCCCACACAAATGGACCATTTTGTACCAAAAGTTACCAGCTTATAAATTTAATACCAGTGTATACAAATACTTGAAATTTTGTACAGTGTGGGGGAGGTACTAGAAGGAGTGATCAGTATGGCCCATCTTCGAACTTAACCGGAGATAGAAAAAAATATTACCACATACCAAATTTGAAGTCAATCGGTTACTCCTTTCGAGAGTTATCGTGCGTACCAGCCAGCAGACAAATAGACGGACGGACATTTCTCATTCGACTTAAAATTGCCCAAAACGAATATCCGCCGAACATACTTAGGGTCTTAGATCACTCCTTCGATGTGTTACACTTTTGGCCGTAGTAAATGATATATGTATACCCTCGTATCACTAAAGTGAGGTTATAAACTTCCATATGTTCAGAGATATTATATTTTCATTATTCTATCGTAAAGTGTGATAGGTTATGAATAAAATAAGACCAATCCTAAGAAAATAGATGCATAACTTAAAATGATGTTGATAATTTCGCAAATCCAACCACATTATCAACCCCACTAATGATCATAATATTACACTGTGCGACACTAGTTTTTGGTCATGAAAATCTCTACATTATTCTGAAAGCTAACAAGAAGCAAAACAAAACTGTTCACTCAGTTTTCTATTTTTCTGAAAGTCCTAGTAGGACGATATGGGTGTCAAATGAAAGAGCACACGGGGCAAAATCACCTTTTGTGATATGTTTGAATCGAAAGAAAATATATTTGGAACACCAATTTTTAAATATTATATATTTCTGAGTAAATAAATGTAATTTGAAAATCAATAAAATTTCTTTGGAACGCATATGTATATTAACATATTACAACAAAATATATTTGCAAACTAATTTTCTCAAATAAAATATGAGTTTATATACAAATAATATTATTTTTTAGGATTATCTGCGTATATATTTTATTTAAAAAGATTTTCAAAACTTTGCTGACTTTTTCAAGTTCCAGTTGTAATTTGTTCTTTAATTCGAATTGTACCTCCCAGTCATAATATAGCGTGATCCATTTCGAGGTTCCCTACTTTTTTAAAGAAAAAACACAGAAAATTCAAATTGAATGGGGAATGTTTATTATCATTTGAAAGAACATTCTTTGGCATTTATTTTTTTAGGGCTATGTCTATCAAATGATGGCCTTGGCTACGTCTCAGACGGTCCATCCGTTGAGACCAATTTTCTATGACTCGTTCGAGCATTTCGACTGGTAACTGGCGAATGACACGCGTGATGTTTTGCTCCAAGGCCTGAATCGAATCGGGTTTGTCCGCATAAACTTTAGACTTTACATATCCCCACAGGAAAAAGTCTAACGGTGTGATATCACACGATCTTGGTGGCCAATCGACAGGCCCAAAACGTGAAATGATCTGCTTACCGAAGTGTTCTCCCAATAAATCCATTGATTGATGAGATGTGTGGGAAGTGCACTGATAGAAAAACCGTTCGTCACCATGACGAATCAGTTTCGTCAATATATCTTCGTACTGGTGACGAAAAGTTTCGTACATGCGATGTTTTTGTCATAAGCGTAGGAAGGGGGTGGCTGGGGTGGTCTAGTACCACCCCAGAAGTTTTTTAGCCCACCCCACAGATATTTCAGTTGGATTTTTTAATTTTATCAATTCCAATCATCTATCACTTTTACAGTTACTAATAACAGAAATAATATGATTTTTTGCTAATTCTGTTATAAATCTAAAAACTCAAAGGTTTGCAATCAATTTTGAAGTAGAAGAACCATTCATAGGTTTCGTAGATAGTTCTGTAAGCAGATATGCCAATTCTTTACTTAAACTGATTTTTTTTTTTTGAAAAAATAAGATGGGAAATGTTTCAATATTTTGAAGTCTTATAATGGTGCAAATGTAATGTGTTTTAAATCACTGCGAGGCATACAAATTAAAATTGGGTAATTGTCGACTCCTATTCGAACATACAATCATCATCAAAATTTGTCAATGCTGTACATATTTTCAAACCTGGAAATCATATGGATTTCAAAAGAATATGCAATGTTCTACAAATAAAATATTTGGAAGTTCGAAGTCTTAGTAAAACTAAAAAATAGTTTAGAGTAGGAAGCAAGTGCATCACGACACAAAAATACTGTGGATGCTTTGGGATTATTAAATACCCTGCAGCGAAGCGGACCAGTTCATAAATAGTTCTACACTGGTCCATGAGAATGTATGAACTAGTTCTACATAAAACCCTTTGCCCAGCAAGCAACTGTTTCTTTTTACATGGGCTTGTCCTAGGAAGAATCAATTGTCTCCAGCTGCATTCGTTTTGAACAGTTCTGATATAGTTCAGAATGGAATAGTTTAGAATTAATTCTAGGGAACTAGCTCTGATATAGTTCTTCAGGAATATATCTAAACTACTCCAGAACTGTTCCAAACGAATGCACCCGGAGAAAAATTGATTCTTCCTAGGACAAGCCCATGAAAAAAGAAACAGTTGCTTGCTGGAAAAAATATATTATGTAGAATTAGTTCATGCTCTCTTGGTTATGGACCAGTCTAGAACCCTTTTCAGCTTGCCTTATTATAAAATTTAAGAATTAAAAAGAAAATATTTATTGATTGGTTTTTATTTTTATAATATTTAATTGAAATATATTTATTATTTGAGAAACGGAAATAAATTATTTTAATTCTTAGAAAAGGGAAACTTGAAATAGTTATAATTATTATTATCATTAAAACATCATACTTGTTCAAATTTCCACTTAACAATGAACACAAGACTGAAATGACAAGCACCACTATTAATTCCTAACGGTAAACACTTAGAATTATTTTAATGCAGACGAAAAAACAGAAACAAATATTCACGCTGTACAAAATCAAACAAAAGCAGCGCTGCCTAGGCAGATTTCTTTGAATTCTCTTGTTTTTTTGCGCTCAACTGTTTGTGGCTACATTACTTTTGCTCTAGTCTGGATCTAGTTCATTTTGGACCAGCTCAGATCCGCTCCTTTTCATAGACTGTTTCCAATTTCTCTGCAGGGTATAATCACTAAATCTGAATCCGTTATGAATCTTCATGTATTTAACACTGCTCTACAAAACATAAATAATTTGGGCAAATATTTTCACTTTCGGATTTGATTAAAAGAAAACACATAAAATTTAGAGAAATGTATGAAATACGTATAGAACGGTCTATATAATCCAATGTTTAAAGATGATTTCATGTAAATGTTGACCGCGGCTGCGCCTCAAATGGTTCATACGCTGGGTCCAATTTTGGCATACTCTCTCCAACACATCGGCCGGTATCTCACGAATAAATTCTTCAATATTGGCTTCCAGTGCGTCAACCGTTGCGGATTTGTTCATACAGACATGAGCCTTAACGTAGCCCAACAACAAATAATCTAAAGGCGTTGGCAGCCCAGCTGTTTAAACAGCTGGGCTGCCAACAAAACGCTTACCAAATTTGTTTCGGTAAGCGTTTGTTGGCAGCCCAGCCATTAGTTAAAGGCCAATATGTAGATTTGCCTGATGATACGATAGCATTTTAATATTGGAGAACAGATTTAAGTTTTCCTCTAACTAAAGCAGTAAATTGTTTGGTAAAGCTTTGAATGGAACTTCTGAATTTATTGATGATTATTGAAGTAACCTGCAAATTGATAAGGAATCGCTAATTGTAAAAAACTATTGTGCTAAAAATATCTTCAAGACTCATACGACAATAAGCCAATCAGAGAAAGAAATAGTTGATAGAAATATGTACATAAAATGTTGATCCAAAAATGATCGAATAAAAACAAAATCTTGTTAAATATTTATCCAAATTCTTTAAAAGTTTGTAAGTTTCAATAAGGCTTCCACACTTTTCTGGCTGTGAAGGACATCGATGCGATGGCGCGTCGATTTAAAACATGACTAAGATCTACAATGATCCAAGATCCATTTTGAAATTTGACCATTTTAAATATCAAAAACGAAATAGTAAAATTGTTTCTGATATTCTTTTTTTTTAAGAGTAGAATAATTAATTTTTTATTCCCATTATATTTTATTCCATACTACTATTTTTTATGTTCATTATAAAATATTTAATTCCTCTTTAATTAATTAATAAAATTATTAGTATTACTTGTTTTTAAACAATTGTTATTTTAAAAGACCGAATTCATGTTTATGTAAAATATTAATTTATCATAGAAAGTTGTAATAAATCTGATTTCAATATGAATTAATTTCTTACAATTTCATCCGTGAATAATTTGAAAGCATCAAAACAAACTTTTCTTCTTGGGGCTATAGCCCACCCCAGCAAAAATCCTTTGCTACGCCAATGGTTTTTGTACGTCAATAGAACGAACACGATCATCAACCCATGTTTTTGGAGATTTCGAAATTCGTCGAGGGAACGATAAGGTTTCATTCCCACGACGAAACGATTTATTTGACCATTTAGCTTAAAATATGATAAAACGAAGCAATCAATTTATAGTTTGTGCTTAATTGTACTGTTCAATATGCGTTCTGATTACCTTAGTTAAATAATTTGTTGTAAAGGTTTAATTTAAAAATTCAATAATGGTGATGAATAGAATTCGTCATGGTGATGAATGGTATTCGTCGTGGTGACGAATGGAATTCGTCGTGGTGATGAATGGTATTCGTCGTGGTGACGAATGGAATTCGTCTGTTAGCAAATACATTACTTGTTGAGATTGCTTTTGATTTAAAATATCAGAAGTGATGAATACTTCTCGTTCATTTGCTTTAAGCCTTTACTGATAACCATTGACGGTTACGTTCTTCCCGGCATCATTTTTGAAGAAATATTGACCGATGATTCCGGTACGTCGGATCGGGAATCGGTCAATGGCAAAAAGATAGCTCTTAACGAGAGCTAAAACATTGATCATGGATGTCAAGGTCGTGGGTCGACTGGAAAGCGTTTTTTTTTTTTTATTTAAAAAAAATGGACTTAGCGCAGTTGGCGAACGATTATTTTGATAATAAACCTGAATAATTTGTAAACGTTGTTCAGGCGTAAGTCTTTCCATGATGAAATGCCAAACAATACTTAACAAAAAAATGACAGCAGGACACGACTCACACGTGATCAGTCAAAAAAGGCTAGTGAAAAAAGTATGTCTACTTAGATCACCCTATAGTATTATATTTAAGGTTTAAATATCCAATTAATCACTCTTTGATTGGAATGACTATCCATCAATGTAATTTATAGTTACAAAAGATTATAAAGGGTGGTTAAATTTTAAGGGCCGATGTTGATTTGGAATAAAACACAAATTATTTTGGAAATTATTGTCAATTCTTTTTATTATGATAATATTGGTATGACGCTGAGGCATAGTTAAGGTTCTATGTCGTTAATGTGCCGAATTATCTCATCCTCTAGCTCTTGAATTGTTGCTGGCTTATTGACGTACACCTTTTCTTTCAAATAACCCCAAAGAAAGAAGTCCAACGGTGTCAAATCACATGATCTTGGCGGCCAATTGACATCGCCACGACGTGAGATAACACGGCCATTGAATTTGTTGCGCAAAAGCGCCATTGTTTCTTTATCTGTGTGGCAAGTGGCACCGTCCTGTTGAAACCACGTATTGTCCACATCCATATCTTCCAATTCGGGCCATAAAAAGTTCGTCATCATATCACGATAGCGAACACCATTCACAGTAACTGCCTGACCGGCCTCATTTCGAAGAAGTATGGCCCGATGACGTCGCCAGCCCATAAGCCGCACCAAACGAACTGGGCGAGAATGCACCGGTGTTTTCACATCTCCTACAGACCCGGTTTGCTGAAATTTGCGCACAATTCTCCCAATTGTGGACACATTTGGTCGATTATGCTGATCAAAAAAACATCACGAAGTGCACGAATTGCATTTTTATTTGAACGCCCATTTTCGTAAAAGGCTTAAAAAACTTTAACGCGTTGCTCGATTGTGTATCTTTCCATGGTTCAATTTGAGTTAGTCTGAAATTGAGAAATGTCAAATGAAATGCAGAAAAAAATTTAAGTTTAGGTGTGGTTTACATTCAACATCGGCCCTTACAATTTAAATTTTAATCGAATTTTACAAACATATAAAATTTCTAAAAAAAATGCACTATGAACTGCTGAAAACCAGAAAACATGATACATTGACAAAATACCTAAATACAATTTAATCTTTGTTTCAGAATTATTAGTTCCAAATAAGCGGCCGACTATATAATACCCTACACTTCGCTAACAATACGAAAAGGGGCATTGTGATAATAATTTGGAATAATTGGTTCCATTAAGTTAACAAAGAAAAGGGTCCGCCAAATAAATAAAAGAAAAACTACTGAATATTTTCTCAAATTTCTTTTTTTATTTGAAAGTACAATCCTTTCGGTTAACAATGGAAAATAATTTCATTCAAATGGCTGCCTCGGCTGGCCATGCAGTAGCCTACATGATCGGTCCAATTTTTAAGCACATTATCGATTGTGTGCAGCTGTATTTCACCAATGGCTTCACGAATATTGTCCTTTAAAGCGTCAATTGTCTCTGGCTTGTCGGCGTAACACTTATCTTTGAGGGCACCCCACAAATAATAGTCCAACGGTGTCAAATCGCAGCTCCGAAGTGGCCAAACGACATCAGCTCTGCGGCTGATAATGCGATCTTCAAAAACAGGGCGCAAATCATCGAGTGTAGCTTCGGCTGTGTGGCACGTAGCGCCGTCCTGTTGAAACCAAATGTTGTCAATATCCTCCTCTTCAATTTTTGTGAACAAATATTCGTTCAACATGGCCCGATAACGATCGCCATTGACTGTAACGGCCACTCCTTGCTAATTTTCGAAGAAAAATGGCCCAATTATGCCTCTGGACCAAAATCCGCACCAAACAGTGACTCGTTTTGGGTGTATCGGCTTTTCAATGTATGCGTGCGGGTTTTCTGTGCCCCAAATCCGACAATTTTGCGTGTTTACATACCCGCCAAGATCAAAATGAGCCTTATCTGAAAAGCATATTTCCCAGCGTTGTTCAAGCGTATACACAACCATATTCGTTCAGCGGAAGGATAAAACTAATTATCTGTCAAATCAGACATGAGCTAAGTGTTACTATTCACGAAATAAGCACTAGTTGAAAAAAAACCTTAGATGGCAAAGCCTTTACTTTATTGCTCCAACTGCTAATCAAGACTTATTCCAAGGAGGAGTAAAAGTTGATAATAATAAACTAGGTCTTAAAGGATAACCTTATATGCACAATTTTCTTTCATAGATCAAGAATCGGAAGGAATCAACATAATTTAAACATATTTTCACCAATTTGGACCAAAATCCTAATTTGCGCCAAATTACAGTTTCGTTAGCACTTCAATACTAAATAGGCGGGGAATTATCCCCAAATTAAGCAGTATTCGTTCCTAAATTAAGAAATTTTTTCTGCCAAAGTTTGTAATGGTCGGAAGTAAAGCACAACTTATATAGCGCTTTGATATAAAATCGGGAGGAACATATATATGGGGCCTATATCTATTTGCCAGATTGATTTCCCCTTCATGCAATAAGAAAACTCTTTCTGCCGAATTTCGTACTGATCGGATATAAAACACAGTTTCTACAGCGCTTACATGTAAAATCGGGTGTAACATATATATGGGGGCTCTATCTAAATCTGCACCGATTTTCCCAAAATTTGGCAGTGTTCCTTTCTGTAAACAGAAACCTCTTTCCCCAAATTTAGTATTGTTTCTAAATGTAATAAGAAATCTCTTTCTGCAGCATTTCGTACTGATGGGATATAAAACACAGTTTCTACAGCGCTTACATGTCAAATCGGTTGTTACATACGTATGGGGGCTATATATAAATCTGAACCGATGTTCCTCAAATTTAGTATTGCCTCTAGGCGTATCAAGAGACTTCTCTCTGTCAATTTTTATACAGATCGTTTAAAAAATGTTGCTTTTACAGTGCATATATGCCAAGCGGAGGTATATATATATATATAGTATATGGGAGCTCTATGTAAATCTGAACCGATTTTAACCAAATTCAAAAGGGATCGTCCTTGGGCCAAAAGAAAGATGTGTGCAAAGTTTCGTTAAGATCGGACCATAATTGCGACCTGTACTTTGATCACAAGAATACATGGATGGACGGACAGACAGACATGGCTAAATCGACTCAAAAAGTGATTCTATGTCGATCGGTATAAAAAAAACATTGGTCTATCTCTTCTCTTTTTGGGTGTTACAAACAAATGCACAAAGGCATAATACCATGTACCAAAGTGTGGTGTAGGGTATAAATATTAGGATGGGAATATAGTTTTGTTTAGAACAATATCCTCCCAAACATATAATACGAGTATTTATGTGAGTCACATATTATATATTCGTAGTGTATCCTAAACATATGTATATTTCAAGCAGAGTATGTTTGGGACAATGTACTACAGAAGCGATTTTTTCAGCGAGTAGGACCCTTCACACGTACCGGTCTTCATAGGTCCGAGTTTTGATATTTAACGCAACAAAATCCACAAATTTCAACGAATCTGGCTGATATTTGGTTATATGAGTTAATTTGTACCCGAAACCATTCACATGCGATAATGCCGGGAAGGTATATAAGATTCGGCATGGCCGAGTTTAATTCTTCATTGATGAATTTTCTGAAAAGGGGTTTATTTTAAAATTTTTAGATAAAATAGAAGACTATGTTTCAAATATTTTTCAAATATGTTATTAAAATTTTTGCGAACTGTTTGCAACCATTTGAAGTTTTTCAGAATAGAATAGAATTTGAAAATTTCATAATTCTACACGCTGAAAAAAAATCGCTTCTGTAGTATATTGTTCCAAACATATTCTGCTGGAGACATACATATGTTTAGGGTACAGTCCAAATATATAATATTTGACACTCACAAATATTATATGTTTGGGAGGATGTTGTTCTAAACAAAATTATGTTTTCATCCTTATATTTTTTTATATGGAAATAATATTTCCGAAACAATGATTAATTTGTATTTAAATATTTTGGCAATGTATAGATGCTTTAATTTAGTTTTTTTAAGAAATTAAAGGTTCATTTTTTTTAAATTTTATATGTTTGTAAAATTCTATTAAAATTTAAATCGTATAATCTTTGGTAACGAAAAATAGCATTGATGGATTGACAATTGGACTATTTATAAATTAAAAATTAGTACTGTAAAAGAAAAGAAAAAGACATTTTTAACTATAAAGTACGAGTATAACACGAAATTTGGGAAAAAATAAAATTAAAAATTGACAAAGTCAGCAAAGTTAAAATATTTTTTTAAATGTAATGTATTTGGAAGAATTCTTAAACAATATCTTTGTCTGTGTCTAAACAAATATTTTATTTGTTACAGTCAGTTCGCAAATATATTTTGTTGTAATATATTAATATATGCGTTCGAAACAACATTTTTTGATTTTCAAATAAAATATATTTGTTCAAAAATATATAATATTTAAAAAATTTGGTTACAAGTATATTTTCTTTGAATTCAAACATATCAAAAATGGCGATTTTCCTCCGTGTATGAAATGATTTTTATGAATTGCTATAAGTGGAATAATGTCCACATAAGGCGCCTTATTATAGAAGATTTTATATAGAAGATTTATCGTTAAATATCTTCTATGAAAAAGTGAATAATTTCATAATCTAAGAGATACTTTTTTCAATAGCCTTTTTTGACAGATCACTTGTGAGTCGTTTCATGCTGTCATGTTATTTTTGTTATGTATTGTTTGGCATTTCATCATAGAAAGACTTACGCCTGAACAACGTTTACGCGAGTCATTCGCCAGTCGAAATGCTCGAACGAGCCATTGTCACCGCGGCCAACATTTGATAGACATAATCTTAAAAAAATAAATGCCAAAGAATGTTCTTTCAAATGATAATAAACATTCCCCATTAAATTTGAATTTTCTGTGTTTTTTATACCCTACACCACACTGTGGTACAGGGTATTATGACTTTGTGCATTTGTTTGTAACACCTAAAAGGAGAAGAGATAGACCCATTGTTTATTATACCGATCGACTCAGAATCACTTTCTGAGTCGATTTAGCCATGTCCGTCTGTCTGTCCGTCTGTCTGTCCGTCTGTCTGTCCGTATGTCCATGTATTCTTGTAATCAAAGTGCAGGTCGTATTTATGGTCCGATTGTGATGAAATGTAGCATAGTCCTCTTTTTTGGCCCAAGGACGATCCCTATTGAAATTGGTTAAAATCGGTTCAGATTTGGATATAGTCCCCATATATATGTTTCACCCGATTTGACATGCAAGCGCCGTAGAAACCACATTTTACATCCGATCTTTATGAAATTCGGCAGAGAGAGTTTTATTATTACGTGAATGAACACTACCAAATTCGGAGAAAATCCGATCAGATTTTGATATAGCCACCATATATATGTTTCACCCGATTTAACATTTAAGCGCTGTAGAAATCGTGTTTTATATCCGATCGGTACGAAATTTAACAGAGAGAGTTCTCTTATTACATGAATAAACACTACCAAATTCGGGGAAAATCGGTTCAGATTTAGATATAGCCACCATATATATGTTTCACCCGATTTAACATTTAAGCGCTGTAGAAATCGTGTTTTATATCCGATCAGTACGAAATTTAACAGAGAGAGTTCTCTTATTACATGTATGAACACTGCCAAATTCGGGGAAAATCGGTTCAGATTTAGATATAGCCACCATATATATGTTTCACCCGATTTAACATTTAAGCGCTGTAGAAATCGTGTTTTATATCCGATCAGTACGAAATTTAACAGAGAGAGTTCTTATATTACATGAATAAACACTGCCAAATTCGGGGAAAATCGGTTCAGATTTTGATATAGCCACCATATATATGTTTCACCCGATTTAACATTTAAGCGCTGTAGAAATCGTGTTTTATATCCGATCAGTACGAAATTTAACAGAGAGAGTTCTTATATTACATGAATAAACACTGCCAAATTCGGGGAAAATCGGTTCAGATTTAGATATAGCCACCATATATATGTTTCACCCGATTTAACATTTAAGCGCTGTAGAAATCGTGTTTTATATCCGATCAGTACGAAATTTAACAGAGAGAGTTCTCTTATTACATGTATGAACACTGCCAAATTCGGGGAAAATCGGTTCAGATTTAGATATAGCCACCATATATATGTTTCACCCGATTTAACATTTAAGCGCTGTAGAAATCGTGTTTTATATCCGATCAGTACGAAATTTAACAGAGAGAGTTCTTATATTACATGAATAAACACTGCCAAATTCGGGGAAAATCGGTTCAGATTTTGATATAGCCACCATATATATGTTTCACCCGATTTAACATTTAAGCGCTGTAGAAATCGTGTTTTATATCCGATCGGTACGAAATTTAACAGAGAGAGTTCTTATATTACATGAATAAACACTGCCAAATTCGGGGAAAATCGGTTCAGATTTAGATATAGCCACCATATATATGTTTCACCCGATTTAACATTTAAGCGCTGTAGAAATCGTGTTTTATATCCGATCAGTACGAAATTTAACAGAGAGAGTTCTTATATTACATGAATAAACACTGCCAAATTCGGGGAAAATCGGTTCAGATTTTGATATAGCCACCATATATATGTTTCACCCGATTTAACATTTAAGCGCTGTAGAAATCGTGTTTTATATCCGATCAGTACGAAATTTAACAGAGAGAGTTCTTATATTACATGAATAAACACTGCCAAATTCGGGGAAAATCGGTTCAGATTTTGATATAGCCACCATATATATCTTTCACCCGATTTAACATTTAAGCGCTGTAGAAATCGTGTTTTATATCCGATCGGTACGAAATTTAACAGAGAGAGTTCTTATATTACATGAATAAACACTGCCAAATTCGGGGAAAATCGGTTCAGATTTAGATATAGCCACCATATATATGTTTCACCCGATTTAACATTTAAGCGCTGTAGAAATCGTGTTTTATATCCGATCAGTACGAAATTTAACAGAGAGAGTTCTCTTATTACATGTATGAACACTGCCAAATTCGGGGAAAATCGGTTCAGATTTAGATATAGCCACCATATATATGTTTCACCCGATTTAACATTTAAGCGCTGTAGAAATCGTGTTTTATATCCGATCAGTACGAAATTTAACAGAGAGAGTTCTTATATTACATGAATAAACACTGCCAAATTCGGGGAAAATCGGTTCAGATTTAGATATAGCCACCATATATATGTTTCACCCGATTTAACATTTAAGCGCTGTAGAAATCGTGTTTTATATCCGATCAGTACGAAATTTAACAGAGAGAGTTCTCTTATTACATGTATGAACACTGCCAAATTCGGGGAAAATCGGTTCAGATTTAGATATAGCCACCATATATATGTTTCACCCGATTTAACATTTAAGCGCTGTAGAAATCGTGTTTTATATCCGATCAGTACGAAATTTAACAGAGAGAGTTCTTATATTACATGAATAAACACTGCCAAATTCGGGGAAAATCGGTTCAGATTTTGATATAGCCACCATATATATCTTTCACCCGATTTAACATTTAAGCGCTGTAGAAATCGTGTTTTATATCCGATCGGTACGAAATTTAACAGAGAGAGTTCTCTTATTACATGAATAAACACTGCCAAATTCGGGGAAAATCGGTTCAGATTTAGATATAGCCACCATATATATGTTTCACCCGATTTAACATTTAAGCGCTGTAGAAATCGTGTTTTATATCCGATCAGTACGAAATTTAACAGAGAGAGTTCTCTTATTACATGTATGAACACTGCCAAATTCGGGGAAAATCGGTTCAGATTTAGATATAGCCACCATATATATGTTTCACCCGATTTAACATTTAAGCGCTGTAGAAATCGTGTTTTATATCCGATCAGTACGAAATTTAACAGAGAGAGTTCTTATATTACATGAATAAACACTGCCAAATTCGGGGAAAATCGGTTCAGATTTTGATATAGCCACCATATATATGTTTCACCCGATTTAACATTTAAGCGCTGTAGAAATCGTGTTTTATATCCGATCAGTACGAAATTTAACAGAGAGAGTTCTTATATTACATGAATAAACACTGCCAAATTCGGGGAAAATCGGTTCAGATTTTGATATAGCCACCATATATATCTTTCACCCGATTTAACATTTAAGCGCTGTAGAAATCGTGTTTTATATCCGATCGGTACGAAATTTAACAGAGAGAGTTCTTATATTACATGAATGAACACTACCAAATTCGGAGAAAATCCGATCAGATTTAGATATAGCCCCCATATATATGTTTCACCCGATTTGGCATGTAAGCGCTGTTGGAACTGTATTTTAAATCAGATCAGTACGCAATTTGGCAGAGAGAGTTATCTTATTACATGAATAAACACTGCCAAATTCGGGGAAAATCGGTTCAGATTTAGATATAGCCACCATATATATGTTTCACCCGATTTAACATTTAAGCGCTGTAGAAATCGTGTTTTATATCCGATCAGTACGAAATTTAACAGAGAGAGTTCTTATATTACATGAATAAACACTGCCAAATTCGGGGAAAATCGGTTCAGATTTTGATATAGCCACCATATATATGTTTCACCCGATTTAACATTTAAGCGCTGTAGAAATCGTGTTTTATATCCGATCAGTACGAAATTTAACAGAGAGAGTTCTCTTATTACATGTATGAACACTGCCAAATTCGGGGAAAATCGGTTCAGATTTAGATATAGCCACCATATATATGTTTCACCCGATGTAACATTTAAGCGCTGTAGAAATCGTGTTTTATATCCGATCAGTACGAAATTTAACAGAGAGAGTTCTTATATTACATGAATAAACACTGCCAAATTCGGTTAAAATCGGTTCAGATTTTGATATAGCCACCATATATATGTTTCACCCGATTTAACATTTAAGCGCTGTAGAAATCGTGTTTTATATCCGATCAGTACGAAATTTAACAGAGAGAGTTCTTATATTACATGAATAAACACTGCCAAATTCGGGGAAAATCGGTTCAGATTTAGATATAGCCACTATATATATCTTTCACCCGATTTAACATTTAAGCGCTGTAGAAATCGTGTTTTATATCCGATCCGTACGAAATTTAACAGAGAGAGTTCTTATATTACATGAATAAACACTGCCAAATTCGGGGAAAATCGGTTCAGATTTAGATATAGCCACCATATATATCTTTCACCCGATTTAACATTTAAGCGCTGTAGAAATCGTGTTTTATATCCGATCCGTACGAAATTTAACAGAGAGAGTTTTCTTATTACATGTATGAACACTGCCAAATTCGGGGAAAATCGGTTCAGATTTAGATATAGCCACCATATATATCTTTCACCCGATTTAACATTTAAGCGCTGTAGAAATCGTGTTTTATATCCGATCCGTACGAAATTTAACAGAGAGAGTTTTCTTATTACATGTATGAACACTGCCAAATTCTTATCGCAATGCCCATTTTCGCATTGGTAGGTAGGTGTAGGGTATTATATAGTCGGCCCCGCCCGACTTTCTGTCTTTCCTTACTGGTTTTCTTTAAAAAAGTAGGGAACCTATAAATGGATCACGCTATATTTGTATTAAATTAATATTATTAAAGAAAAAATACATTTTCATTTGAAAAAGTGCCGACATGAGCCTTAACATAGCCCCACAAAAAATTATCTAATGGCGTTAAATCGCACGATCTAGGCGGCCAATTGACCGGCCCCAAACGTGAAATAAACTGTTTACCGAACTCAAAATTCAATAAAATTCAATAATCTGCAAGCGTTTTTCGTTTGTGAGTTGATTCATGGTTAAATTTCTGTTTGTGTCCGAGATTAAAAAAACGTTTTTTTTATATAGATTGAAGCATACTATTTTATTAAACCAAATTCACTTTTTATACCCTCACTTTAGTGTGACGAGGGTATATATCATTTGCTACGGAAAAAAGTGTAACACATCGAAGGAGTGACCTCAGACACCAAGTATGTTCGTTAGAAATCAGTTTTGGGTCATTTTAAGTCGAATGAGTAATGTCCGTCCGTCTGTCTGTCTGTCTGTGTGTCTGTCTGTCTGCTGGCTGGTGCGCACGATAACTCTCGAAAGGAGTAACCGATTGACTTCAAATTTCGTATGTGGTAATATTTTTTTCTATCTCCGGCTAAGTTCGAAGATGGGCCATATTGGTCCACTCCTTCTGGTACCTCTGAAATATTGAATCTTTAATAACTGCTATTATACGTATTCGAATCTTCTGAAATTCCACACATAGTATTAGTTTGTTAGTCGCTATCAACTCGAGGAAAATGGGCGAAATTGCCACGCCCGTTTTGGGATCTCCCACACAAATGCACCATTTTGCACTAAAAGTTAAAAGCTTATAACATTAATACCAGAGTTTAGAAATACTTGAAATTTTGTACAGTGTAATGCTTTTATAGTGCCTACAGTCCAGTGAAAAATGGGCGTTATTGCCGCTCCCCTTTTGGTACCTCCCACACAAATGCACCATTTTGCACCAAAAGTTAACAGTTTATAACATTAATATCAGTGTATACAATTACTTGAAATTTTGTACAGTGTAATGCTTTTATAATGCCTATAGTCCAGTGAAAAATTAGCGTTATCACCACGCCCCTTTTTGTACATCCCACACAAAATGGCCAAATTATACCACAATTTAATATCTCAACGTTAATATACCAGTCCATATAAACGGTTACAATTCGGCACAGTGCAATGTATTTAAAGTATCTACTGTTCAGCGAAATGTAGGTGTATTTCTTAAACCCCTTCTGGTATCTCCCACACAAATTGGCAGAATAATTTGTGTAATATTCAATATTACATTACTCACAAAGTGAGGGTATACCTTAGTCGGTTTACCCGACTGAAACTTTCTTACTTGTTTTATGGTATTTTTTAAAAAAAAAAAAAAAAATTACAATTCCAATTTTCTTGGATGGTACCTTTAGTATTTGAACCATATTTTTTTAAGAATAAGCTCGATAAAGCCGACTAATACTATGTGTGAAATTTCACACATAGTATTAGTTTGTTAGTCTTTTGGTCCTTTTTGGTACCTCCCACACGAATGGACCATTTTGCACCAAAAGTTAACTGCTTATATCTTTAATACTAGTTCATACAAATACTTGAAATTTTGTACAGTGTAATGCTTTTATAGTACCTAGCGTTTAGAGAAAAGTGGGCCCTATTGGCACGCCCCTTTTGGTACCTCCCACACAAATGGACCATTTTGTACTAAAAGTAACCAGTTTATTACTTTAATAACAGTGCACACAAATACGTATATGAAATTTTGTACAGTATAATGCTTTTATAGTACCTAAAGTCTAGAGAAAAGTGGCTGTCATTGGCACGTCCCTTTTGGTACCTCCCACACAAATGGACCATTTTACACCAAAAATTAACAGATTTTTAACATTAATACCAGTGAATACAAATACTTGAAATTTTGTACTGTGTAATGCTTTTATAGTATCTAGAGTCCAAAGAAACGTGACCATTATTGGCATGGTTTTCAGCATCTGATACATACCTTTCTTCACAATAGGCGGGGTATAAAAACCAAATTTTGTTGAAATTTTCTTACTTCTACCAAAAATGCTATAATTTCTACATAGATTTCATAGATTTTCTTCAAATAGGCATTGTTTTCTTTGATAGAATTTTTTTAATGTTTTCTCGTGCCAGCAAAAAACAATTTTTTTGAAAAAAATCAATTTTTTCTAATTGTTTTAACGACAGTTACTAAACATCTGTTTACATATGAAAGTGTCATTAGTAACATTTGTAGTCCTAATAATTTCCTTTAAGGTAACGAATATCACGGCATTTTCGAGCATAGACTTCAATATGGTCCAAATATTAAAGGCACCATCCAAAAAAAATTGAAATTTTAAAGAAAAATGTTTCTAAGAAAAAAATTTTAGCATAACATTTTTATACCCTACACCACACTGTGGTACAGGGTTTTATAACTATGTGCATTTGTTTGTATCACCCAAAAGGAGAAGAAATAGACCCATCGTTTATTATACCGATCGACTTAGAATCACTTTCTGAGTTAATTTAGCTATGTCCGTCTGTATGTCTGGGCATGTATTCTTGTAAGCAAAGTAAAGGTCGCAATTATGGTCCGATCTCGACGAAACTTTACATATATATTTTTTTTTTGGCCCACACCCAGAGAAAAAGCTTCATTCCATCAATGAAATTTTACATTGTATCAATGAAAAGTTACATTGTTTTTGAACCAATGTAAGGCTTCATTGATACAATGTAAAATGTTACATTGAACTAGTAAATGTTTCATAGAAATTTGTTACATTGATGTCATGAAATATTACGTTAATGTAATGAACGAGTTTCATTAATGTAATGAATAAGTTGCATTAATGTAATGAACGAGTTTCATTAATGTAATGAATAAGTTGCATTAATGTAATGAAAACGTTTCGTTGTTGTAATGAACATGTTTCATTGGTGCAATGAACATGTTTCATTGATTCATAGAACATGTTTCATTGATGCAATGAACATGTTTCATTGATTCAATGAACATGTTTCATTGATGCAATGAACATGTCTCATTTATATAATGTACATGTTTCATACCTTTGCTCTGAAATAAAATAGAAAATTAAACAAAATTCTCCGTTTTTTATTGCAATGTTTATTGTAGTACATAAGTGTTTGATCATAAATTTAAAATCATTTCAATCTGAAAATATAATATAAAAGATAAATAAATAATTAAAATTGTGGGTTTTGAGAAATTTTAAAATAAAAAGACAACTGAAGTTGAGAAAATAAAAAATTAAACAAAAAAAATCACAATACAGTTTGTTCTTTTAAATTCGTTTTTTAACTGCATTTGTGAATTCGTAAATACAATTTAAGTAAACACTTAAACCGCATTTTTACATACTTACTAATTGAAATCCATTCACTCGCTTGTACTGAGGCCAAAGTGAAAAAGCTTAATTAATATTTTTGCTTTTGTGCATAATTTTCGAAATTTGGAATAAGCAGTCCAGGCCAACCTAAAGCCATCTGCGGATAGATTGTCATATCTAAGGCTATGTGCGTACATTTCCGCATTTTCCCCAATTTCTAAACAAATAAAAAAATTATAAATAGGAGTGAATGAAAATATGTTTAGGACATAACTTGGTAGAAAGTACTTACCTAGTGTTTTTGGAGTGTTTCATCGTTGACTTCGGATATGGTTCTTGAAAATTGTTTCTTGTTGTGGCATTTGACATATATTTTCCAACTTCTGTTTTTTCGAACATGCCATTTCAAGCTTGACGTGTCTTTGTATGTACTTCCACAACATCTATAGTTGTCATTTGTTTTAAGAAAATTATATTATTTTAAGTGCTTAAATAGATTTCATTTCTTTCAAATGAAGTACCACACAAAAAACATTTCTCATTCAGTATTTGTTGACATTTTGTTTCACTTTTAATATTTTCACTTTTGAACTTTTTTATTAACGCGCACAACTACGTCCGTTTAATGTCTATTATAAACTAAATCAAAGGGCTGCTGCCAGCACTCATGCAACAATTGATTCTTCGCCACTGATTTGTTTTGACTCGCCAAACCCACAAAAAAATAACTGGATATTTTTTTACGAAGAGTTTGCATAGCAAGGGGTGGGTTGTTGTTGTAAGTTTGCCATAGAGAATTTATTTTCTGGTCGCAACAGCACACCTAATGCATTTAATATTTGTTTATCTATTGATGACAGTTGTGGCACAGTGGTTCAGAATAATTAATATCGTGCACTAAAAACTGTTTAATGTTCGAAATATATTGTGAATAGAATTCAGCTTCACGACAATAATCGATTCAAAAAAAATGAGTTTACAAATTCGTAAACGTAAACAGAATGGATCATGAGTACATAAAATTTGATAAAAAAAACCCTTTTGACAATTTTGAATTAATGTACACCGACTGCTGTTTGAATAATAATAATAATTAAATAAATATGTCAGTGCGATTATAAAAGTATAAAATTATTGCCAAAATGTCATGTTAATTGATAATACATCTAATAATATGAACACCTTGAAATTATTAGTGAATCATATTATTACCAACAAACCACCTTCGTTCGACGTTAATGCCACTGTGCGCTGTAGATTCATAGAATTCCGCCACTCTCTCCTCTCAAACAAATGCAAGAAAACTACGCCGCTCCATCGTTTTCATTGAGCTTGCACGACTCTGATTCACACATCAACATATTACATTTATTACCACACAAACACATTTGTGAAGATATAGGTATGTACATATGTATGTAATGTGACAAACACTTTGTTAGTATATTCACTGTTTAAATTCATTGCTGGAATGAAACTTTACATTTCTATCTATGAATTGTTACATTAATTTAATGCATCAGTTTCATAGACCTCCGTCAAGTATTGTTGTTTAATTAACACCACTATATACTCCTAAAATGTTTATAAAATAGATAAAATATATATGTAGAACATCAATATAAAGCTAATTTCATTGTTTATATTCTTCACCGCACCACTTCATTGCAGCAATGCAACTTTTAAACTTCTATGAAATGTTACATTAATATAAAGAAACAGTTTCATAGACCTTTTTTGAGAATAAAAAGCACATAAAAAATAGTAAATCTGTTTGTGTAGTATTATTTTGTTTTATTAATGTTAAAATCTTTACACCACTGATAATTTTTTTGTTAATTTTATATAAGTCTTCCTTTTTTTATAAAATGTAAACTTCATACCATCAATGTAAACCGTTTCATTCCATCAATGACACGTCATAAATTAGAAAAACGCTTTAAAGAAACATTTCATTCCCGTAATGGCATTTTCATTGCATCAATGAACACTTTCATTGTATCAATGTAAAATAATTAATGAAACGCGTTCATTGATGCTATGAAGCATTTTTTTTCAGTGCAAGGATCCCTATTGAATTTGGTTGAAATCGGTTCAGATTTAGAAATAGCCCCCATATATATGTTACCGCCGATTTGACATGTAAGCGTTGCAGAGACTGTTTTTTATATCCGATCAATACGACATTCGACAGAAAGAGGTCTTTTTACATGAATGAATATTGAAGGAAAATCGGTTCAGATTTATATATAACCTCTATACATATATATGTGTTCCTCCTGATTTGGTATCAAAGCGCTATAGAAGTTGTACTTTACTTCCGACCATTACAAAATTTTCCAGAAAGATGTTTCTCAATTTAGGAACGAATATTGCTTAATTTAGCGATTATCGGTTCAGAATTAGACATAGATATATATGTTGCTACCCATTTACAAATTATTCCCAATTATTATCGCATTGTTAGGGAGGTGTACACAGAGCTGAAAATACAATGATTTTTTTAACCATGTGTCTGGTTAAATTTTTCACGGTAAATGTTTGATTACGAAGACAAAAATAACCTTATATAAGTTCAAATGTACATGAAAAATGGTTAAGTTAACATTATATATGGTTGGTTTTTTTGAAAGAGAGGCAGAAAAATGTGCGAGATAAACAACAATTCGGCTCTGTGTGGTCGACGTTTTTCAACTGCTTTGTGTTAGACGAAGTTGAGTATTAAGTTAAACGAAGTTGAAACGAATGCGACTGTCGTCATAAGAGAATTTATCTCGCTCATTGAAAACACCACCAAATGCCAGCTTCGGTGCTTTATCGAGTGCGGGAGTTCAGTTGGTGTTGAATAGTCGATGGGACTAGTGCTGTTGTCGGAAGCTGTTGGTATAGAGGTAAGTAGTAAAACATTTTGAAAAGAACTACATTCATAAGTATATATGTGTATTTAAAAAGTGAAATAATAAAATATGTGTGTTAAAAATGTTAATAGTGTTTTGTGCCTGTTTAATTATAGTAAAGGCGAATGTAATATTAATATTATTTTTTGTGATTATGCCATTACAATTGTGAAATTCAGTGGTTAAGATGGAAAAAAATATGTACACGCTGTCGCATTAACTGAGCATGAAACAACAACAATGTATGTACGTAAGCATATGCAGCAGCAAGCAAGCATACGGAGAGGTGATGTGTACGTGTGGGTATGTGTTCATCTTGTCTTTTCGTTTGAACACTTGTGGCTGCTACGCCGTACATACATACGTTAGTTTTTTTTGTTGTGCGATGTTGATACTGTTAAATGTACATACATACATATGTTGTTAGAAGTGCTTTCGTAATACCTACATACATACATATAAACGATGTTTTTGTTTTTTCTTTTCAGTTGTTTCTTTTTCTGTGGCTTGCGGCTGCTTGTGCTGGGAGTCCGGCCTTGAATCTGTTGGTAAGTTGTGCCAATACTAGTTTTAGTGTGCGAAGTAATTACAGGAAAAGTGGTATGCATGCATACATTTGTTTTTTTATACCCTCACTTTAGTAATACGAGGGTATATATCATTTGCAACGGGCCAAACGTGTAACACATTGAAGGAGTGATCTAAGACCCTAAGTATGTTCAGCGCATATTAGTTTTGGGTCATTTTAAGTCGAATGAGATATGTCTATCCGTCTGTCTGCTGGCTAGTGCGCACGATAACTCTCGAAAAGAGTAACCGATTCACTTCAAATTTGGTATACGGTAATATTTTTTTCTATCTCCGGTTAAGTTCAAAGATGGGCCATATTGGTCCATTCCTTCTGGTACCTCCCACACAAAGGGTTAACATTTAGTGAAATATTGATTCTTTAATAACAACTATATCTTGGTCGGTTTACCCGACTGAAACTTTCTTACTTGTTTTTAATATACAATTTAGTGCACTTCCTTGAAGTATCATCCATTGACTTACCCAATCCTTGATTTTTATATCTATTCCGATTATGGTTTTGGTTGGACATCGACTTTCTATCAGATTGCCTTTGTTATTAATCTCCTCTCTCCTATAAGTTTGCCGTAAGATCGGACTAAGCTCAGTACCCCAAACTAAGTGCCTAACCGTCCTGGGCCCTTAATAATCGAAAGATTCAGGGAGTTTACGTGGACGGCACCTTTTGAGCGGGGACTGATCACATGTTGGTCAAGCACAGAAACGTAGGCACTTAACTTATAGTCACAGAGCAGATTTTTCCATCAGATCAGCCCATCGGTAAATGCTTATGCTCTTTGAACTACAGAATTTAGGTAAAAAGTCAAAAGATCTTCTTAGAATTGCACCCTTTTTTACATTTATACTTATATTTTCTAACCTTTTTGTTTTTTTTTTCTTTTCAGGTGTTTCTTATACACACATATATATTAACATACATTTTGTAAATAAAATAAAAAATAAAAATGCGAAAGTTTAATTTTTCTTGTTTTATTTAATATAAATATTAAAAATTATTGAACAACTATGTTTCTGGTTACATGAAGTAACCACTAAATAGTTAAATAAACAATAAAAAAGGTTTCAATAACAATCTTCATAGTTAATAATATTAACAATTTCATTGTTAAATTGAACATGCATTGCTTCAATAAATTAACTATGAAATGTTAATATTAACAATTTTCATGGTTAAAAAATTAAAAAATGCATTGTTAAAGTAACAATTATTATTGTAATATTAACAATTTTCATGGTTAAAAAATTCAACCATGGAATAGTTAAATTAAATATTGTTATTGTTAAATACCAGTCAACAAGAAAATGTTCAAATTAACCTTATATAACGTAGACTCCAAATCATGTTTATTTATGGTTAAGTTAACCTTATATAAGGTTAATTTTTGGCTCAGTGTAGGGAATTGTATAGTCGGCCCCGCCCGACTTTCTGTCTTTCCTTACTGGTTTTTTAATATTTTTTGGTGTTTAGGAATCCATATTACACTGGAAAATGCTATGCACAGACAAAAATTTTGTGGCATACATGTTTGACAGTAATATGTTACACGAAAACAGTTGAGCTGCCAAAAAGAAGTTGTCAGAATATCACCCAGTATTATGCTATTACTTTCGAAACAAAGATTTATTTGGATTTGGGCATTCAGAAAATATACCGATATCTTAATTGTAAGCCAAGTTTTAGGGTTTTCTGTAATTCAAAGTTAATTTTTATAGAAATTTTAAATGTTCGTAAAATTCCTTTATATTGAAATCTTATAATTTTGCATAACAGTGCCTGATGGATTGACAACAAAAAATGTTATTGCTACATTTGTCATTTTAAATTCGAATAACTCGAAATTGATTAAAAAGTTGCTTATAAGCAACTTCGATTTTTGGTACCGTTATATTTGAACCAAACGGAATTAACTCATCAGAGAACACATTGATTTGGTTAACTGCAGTTCTTAGAACAAAAAAACAACAACAAAGCATCAGTCATGTCGCAATCAACATAACTACGATGCTTTATTCAATGTGACGTCGAGAAAATCGCACGTGTCAAAATTTTAGTGCAAAAAGAAAAAAATTAAAAAAATACTTACATATATATTATAATTTTAAAAACCAAGTACGCAGTTTTGCCAGTAATACGTATAATTATAGAAGAAAAATAAAATATTGTATAAAAGTTGCATTGTTACCCCACAAGAATTTTGTGTTTATTGAAGTTGCTTATAAGCAACTTTGGTCCACGGTGGTAGCAAAAACATTAAAATTTAAGTCATGAACAAACCACATAAAGGGCTTTGTGAAAGAGATATAGAAACCATTCTGGAGTTTCAATGGGACGAGTCTTCTTCTGAAGAGTGCCAAGATGATGAGGAAGAGTTTTTGGAGACTGGTTTGAATGGAATCTTGGAGAAAGGTAAGAAAAAGGAGAACGATTTAGTAGAAGTTATCACCACTGAAGAACCTGTTGAGAAGTATCCAGAGAGATCAGAGCGTCTTGTCATTGAAAAAATAGACTTGTCTTCATTGTGATGGAGGAAAAAGCCCTTTGATGTAACAGACGTACATTTGACACAGCCGTTCAAATGGTGAATAGCGCTATTTTTTTTTTACGATGCAGTGATTGAATGCCGTGTGTTCGGGTTCTGAACTCAAATGTACTAAAGAAGAAATACGTCGTTACTTTGGGGTTTTGTTATATTTGAGTGTGATTCAGCTTCCAAATTACAATGCCATTTTGGTCCCAAGAGTTAAAATTGACTGCAGTAACCGATACGATGACACGCCAAAAATTTGAAAAAATAAAGAAATTCCTCCATTTCTCTGACAAATCGAAGCAACCCAAAAATAGTGATGATAACTATGATAAGCTGTACAAAATACGTCCAATTTTATCGATGCTCAAAGACAAATTCAATTGTCTTCCTCAAGAAGAACACCAAAGTGTTGATGAGCAAGTTATAGCATACAAAGGTAAGTTAAAACGTTTACGTTGCAAAAAAGGAATATTGTTGACTCCCGTACACTACATTTTTAGGAAGATCACTATTCAAGCAATATAATCCCGCCAAGCCCCAATGGGAATGAAAACAAACACTGAACACTGCACCAACCTCCCTGGTACAAAGGAAAAGAGGACGACCCAGTGCAAATATTTTGGAACAACAAGAAACAGCTTCAGCTCCGTCATCTCCCTCTTCTTTTGTATCCAATTCCAGTTCCAAACGCCGTAGAGTTACCTACGAATCAACCTACATCTCCGCCAAATTCGAAGAGATGTGATGAAAGCGGTCATTGGGTGGTATGGGGAAAAAAGGGTCGATGCCGACTAGGCAAGACGGGAACACCTCTGTCAAAATGTGTGAAATGTGGTGTTCACCTATGTTCCAACACAAGTAAAAATTGTTTTCTATCCTATCATACGTAAGGTATTATACTGTCAGTAAAGATTCGTGAAGAATAAATAAAGAATCATTTGTTTTTTTATATAAACTTTTTTTTTTTTTTTGTGTCATGAAATATTTCCTCAACGGCCCAAAGTTGCTTATAAGCAACTTCCAATATCTAGTTACCCTATAAGTCAAGAAGTATGAAATCTTCAAAAATCCTTAATTTAGTTGTAGTAACCATTAGTATCATGAAAAAAAATTCTGACACTTGGTTCAGGAGCGGAGCCGAAAGGGTTAAATAAAACATATTTGGAGAAATTCCTAAACAATCAATTTATTTTTCTATAAACACACATTTTATTTGAGACAATTAGTTCGCAAATATATTTTGTTGTAATATTCAGACTTAACGTACGTGAAATAAGGCCAACGTCGCCTAATATTCCTGCAGGAAGGCTGTAGTATCGTGATGGGGCCTCTCTCCTAAAACCATTGGATGTATATAGCAGTAGTTCGTCCAATACTGTTATACGGCATTGTGGTATGGTGGACGGCAACTGACAAACTAACCATCACCAAACTACTATCAAAGGTTCAGAAAACTGCCTGCCTAAGGGGGGTAAAGTGCCACTAAAAGTGTGCATTTAGAGAAATCATAGTTTATATTCCAAGAGCCATATTCGCGAACCTTAGGCCGTATTTTACCCTTTATGTCCCCTATCTGTGACACGTTCAACTTTTTACCATACCGTGCCTTTATCTAACTTTTTTCCCACGGTTTACATAGAAGCACCACACTCTGGTTATGAATCACTGCACTACTTAACTTAATTCAATATTTTATTATTCCACTGTTCTTCTAAAGTAAGAAATTGTATACATATCTGGGACTATATGTATATAACACTTTTTCCCCACTTACCACATTTACCATTTTGCCACACTTTACCGTATTTAACAATGTTTTACACCACTGTACCATATTTAACCCTTCTTGCTTGACTGTACCACATTTAAACCTTTTTGCTATACTCAACCTTATTTAACACCTTTTAGCCACTCTACACCATAATATTAAACATTAACTAAAATCATAACATTTGAAAAAAGGACTTCTTATCTCATATTTATGTTCCAGATGTTGCCCTCTCTCCCTACATCCATGATTTTGCCCATATTTTGTATTACAGTACCATATTTAACCCTTTTTGACCCACTATACAATAGTCAACCATTTTTGTTACATTGTACCATATTTAATCATTTTTGTCCCTCTGTACCATAGTTAACACATTTTTGCCTCACTATTTCCGAGGTAATGCTTTTTGGCCCACTGTACCATATTTAACCCATTCTGTCTCACTTTACCATTTTTAACTATATTTTCCCCGCTGTACTATGATTAAACCTTTTTTGTCCCATTGTGCAATATTAAACCCTTTGTCTCCCTGTAACACATTTAACACATTTTGCCCCACTGTACCATATTTAATCCTTTTTGCCCCACTGTATCATATTTAATCCTTTTTGCCCGACTGTATGATAGTTAATAAATTGTTGCCCCCACTGTACCATATTTAATCCATTTTGTCCTACTTTACCAAATTTAACTATTTTTGCCCCACTGTACCTTACATAACCCTTTTTGCCCCACTGCGCCATATTTAACCCTTTTTGTCTCACTGTACCATATTTAACACTTTTTGTCTCACTGTGCCAAATTTAAAAATGTTCACAACTCTACCATACTTAACCCGCTTTTGGCCCCCCTTTTTCACCCACTGTACCATAGCTAACAATTTTTTGTCAAACTGTACCATATTTAATCCTTTTTGCCCCACTGTATCATAGTTAATACATTTTTGCCCCACTTTACCGTATCTATCCCTTTTTTCTCACTGTACCATATTTTAAATTTGTCCCCAACTCTACCATACTTAACCCTTAACTGTGCCATATTTAATCACATTTTATCCACTGTACCATTTTTTGCCCACTATACATTATTTAATGTTTTTGACCCACTCTGCTTGTTGAAGTGTCAACAGCTGATCATTAACAGCAGCGCCCCCCAGTTGTTTTACTTCCCATTTAACAAAATCGCCGTCTATCGACATCGGTTGCAACTAAAAAATCTGTGATGGTAACGCCGTCACTGTGACATTTTGGTAGCCAGTTCTCAACTCACCCGCATCGCATTCGGCACACTGCCGCAACTAAATAAAATTATTAAAATAATTTAAATAAAAAAAAATTTGTGTATTTATTTTTTTTAACTCCCGCCACTCTGGCGCGGAGTTATACAGTGCTCTTAACATCTCAAGTTTAAGTTCCAATTTTGCCAGATTGATTCATTTGTAGACCCAATGCACCATAATTAACCCGTTTTGCCCCAATGTGCCTCTTAAAGTTAGAATTTCCAAAAATCACTTCCAGTCTCTAGTTTATGTTACAAAATCTACACGGAGGAAAATCGTCCTTTTTGATATGTTTGAATTGAAAGAAAATATACTTGGAAACGATTTTTTTAAATATTATATATTTGTTAACAAATACATTTTATTTGAAAATCAAGCAATTTTGTTTGGAACACATATATTAACATATTAGAAAATAATTTACTTGCAAACTGAATTTCACAAATAAAATATATGTTTACACACAAACAAAGTTATTGTTTAAGAAGTTTTCCAAATATATTTTATTTAAAAGATTTTTAAAACATTTGCTGACTTATCCGAATTTTAGTTCGTTTTTCCTAGTTTTCGTGTTAATTTATAAATATTCCAATTCATCACTTTTTGTCAATCCATCAATGCAATTTATATTTACGAAACGTTATTCGATTCAAGTTTTAATTAAATTTTACAAACAAAAAATTTATTAAAAAAATGCTCTTTGAACATCTGATAAACAGAAAACTTGTCGTTAAGTTAGGGCATTGATACATTGCCAAAATAAATAATTACAAATTAATCTTTGTTTCGGAAATACTAGTTCCAAATAAAAAATATTTGAATGGGAGCATATTTTTGTTTAGAACAATATCCTCCCAAACATATAATATTTGTGTGTGTCAAGTATTATATATTTGAAGTGTACCCTAAACATATGTATATTTCAAGCCGAATATGTTTGGGACAATATACTACAGAAGCGATTTTTTTTTCTGCGTGTACCCTGGAACGATGGGACCATATTTAACATTTTTAAACCACTCTACCCTATTTTGCCCCACTGTGTCCCGAAAAGTACGATTACAAAAAAAAAACTGACTACACCGACGACCCGTTGTCCTAAGGACAACCCACGCTTCAATTCACCATTCTAATTCTTGGCGTTAAAGTTGGCGGTGGTACCATATTCATCACATTCTGTCCCACTGTGCCCCTAAAAATTTAAAAATGTCACTCCTTGTTCTAGTTTACGTCCCAAGAGCTACTCTCACAGCAAAATTCACGATTCTTCCATTTACCATTTGGATTTGGCCGTTGTACCATACTTATCCCTTTTTACCCCACAGTGCCCGCAAATGTTCGGATTTTAAGAAATCCAGTCAATTTCTGGGTCTACCTCATAAGGGCTACCCTCACACCAAATTTCACTATTTTAGCTCATTCCGTTTAGATTTGGCGGTGGTACCATTTTTATCCCTTTTTGTCCCATTGTGCGGGTAATAGTACGAATTTCGAAAAATTCCGTCTTATTGTACGTCTACATCCCAAGGGCCAAATTTCATGATTCTAGTTTCAGTCGTTTGGCCTGGGCGATGATCAGTCAGTCAGCCAGTCACGCAACAATTTTATCTATTTATCTTCTATTTAGCTATCTATCTATCTATATATATATAAAATTGTTGCGTGACTGGCTGACTGACTGACTGGCTGACTGACTGACTGATTGACTGACTGATCATCGCCCAGGCCAAATGGCTGAAGCTAGAATCATGAAATTTGGTGGGAGGATAGACCTTGGGACGTAGACGAGCAATAAGGCGGGATTTTTCGAAATTCGTACTATTAGCCGCACAATAGGGCAAAAAGGGATAAATATGGTACCACCGCCAAATCTAAACGAAATGAGCTAGAACCTTGAAATTTGGTATGAGGGTAGCCCTTAGGACGTAGACTCAGAAATTGGCAGGATTTTTTAAAATTCGAACATTTACGCACACAGTGGGGTAAAAAGTGATAAATGTGGTACATCAGCCAAATCCAAATGGCAAGAGCTAGAATCGTGAAATATTGTGTGATGGTAGACCTTATGAGGTAGATTCTGAAATTGGCAGGATTTTTCGTAATTCGAACATTTACGCACACAGTGGGGTAAAAAGGACAAAATGGGATAAATGTAGTACAACAGCCAAATTCAAATGGCAAGAGCTAGAATCGTGAAATTTGGTGTGAGGGTAGCTCTTATGAGGTAGATTCTGAAATTGACAGGATTTTTCGAAATTCGAACATTTACGTACACAGTGGGGTTAAAAGGGAAAAATGTGGTAAAACAGCCAAATCCAAATGGCAAGACCTAGAATCGTGAAATTTGGTGTGAGAGTAGTTCTTAGGACGTAAATAAGAACAAGGAGTGATTTTTTTTAAAAATTTAGAGGCACAGTGGGACAGAAAGGTATAAATATGGTACCACCGCCAAATTTAAAGCCTAATATTAGAATGGTGAAAATTGAAACGAGGGGTGTCTTTATGACAACTGATCGGGGTATTAAGTTTTTTTTTTGTATTCGTAGTTTTCGGGGCACAGTGGGGCAAAAAGTGTAAAATATAGTACAGTGGCTTAAAAATGTCAAACATGGATCAATGGTTCCAGGGTAACTTTTGGAACATAAACTGGAGATTGGAAGTGATGTTTTGTAATTCTAACTTTAAGAGGCACAGTGGGACACGACGGGTTAATTATGGAGCATGGGGAAAAAAGGGAACAATCTGTCAAAATTGGAACTTAAAAATGAGATATGAAGAGTTTATATGGTTTTAGGAGCACTGTGGTTAAAAACGGTTAAATAGTGGAGTGGAGAAAATATGATTAAATATGTTACAGTCGGGGAAAAAGGTTTAAGTACGCTAGCGTGGAGACATATTTTAAATACGAGTACGGTACATTGAGACAAAAATTTGTTAAATATAGTACAGTGGGTAAACATTTTGTACAGTGGGGCAAAAAGGGTTAAATATGGTACAGTGTGACAATAATGGGTAACTATACAGTACAGTGGGGCATAACTGTGTTAAATATTGTACAGTGGAGCACAGAGGGTTAAATATGGTACAGTGGGGCAAAAACTGTTAAATACGGTACAGTGAGACAAAGAGTTTAATATGACACAGTGGGGCAAAAAGGTTTAACTATGGTACATAGTAACGTGGGAATATGGTACCGTGGGGCAAAAAGCTTTAACAATGGAACAGTGGGAAAAAATGTGTTAGCTATGGTACCGTGGGACACAAATGGTTAAATATTGTACAGTATGACAAAAATGGTTACAGTGGGCACAAATAGTAAAATATGGTAACGTGGAACAAAATTGGTTAAAAATGGTACAGTGGGGCAAAAAGCGTTTACTATGGAACAGTGGGGCAAAAATGTGTTAACTATGATACAGTGGGGCAAAAAGGGTTAAATATGGTACAGTGTGACAAAAATGGTTAACTATACAGTACAGTGGGGCATAACTGTGTTAAATATTGTACAGTGGAGCAAAGAGGGTTAAATATGGTACTGTAGGACAAAAAGGTGTTAAATATGATTTGTGGACAAAAAGCGTTACACATTGGGCAAAAACATCGAACATAAATATGAGTTAAGAAGTACTTTTTTCAAATGTTATGCTTTTAGTTAAAGTTTAAAATTATGGTGCAGAGATTGCCAAATAGGTATTAAATAGGGCTGATTGTAGCAAAAAATGGGTTAAATATGGTACAGTGAAGCAAAAAGGTGATTAAAATGTGGTAAGTGGGGGGAAAATGTGTTATATGTTCCAGATATGTATACAATTTCGTACTGTAGAAGAACAGTAGAATAAATAAATATTGAATTAAGTTAAGTAGTACAATGAATCATGGTCAGAGTGTGAGGGTTCTATGTTAACCGTAAAAAGTTAAAATACGGCCTAAGGATGCGAATATGGATCTTAGAATATAAACTATGATGTTCTCTAAATGCACACTTTTAGTGACACTGTTGGGGCACAAATGGCAATTGTAAGTCTTGCATCTTAAACTAGGCATTCATTTTACCTATTTTAAATTAACACTTTTAAAGACACCGTGGGGCAAACATTGTTTTATATTGTACCAGGGTGTGAATGTAGCTATTGGAATATAAATTAGGGGGGAAAAGCAAACTATGATACAAATAATAGTTTTTAACATTTAGAGGCACAGAAGGGAAAAGAGATAAATATCGTATCTTGATGGAACATAAACAAGAAATTAATCGGAGATTTTCGTATTTAATTGTACACATTAATTTTTCCCCATATGGAATAGTCATTTGTTTTTACATATTCTAAAGTACCCTAAACAGAAAATAAAGAAATGATGTGGGCTGCGAAGCGCACCGAGTTAAAGCTAGTAGTATATATAGATTTAAAATGAACCCTAAACATTTGTATATTTTAATCAGAATATGTTGGTAGAAAATAATTAGAAGTAATTTGTTTTCACTGTGTAGCCTTTTTTTAATATATTAAAGTATAACATGAAACTCAAAAATCCCTCAAATTGGCATATGTATAGAAATTTAACAATACACTGCTTTAGTATAACTCTTGAAATTTTATTAAAAAAAAATGATTCTAGTCTATTTTGCAGTTCATCTAACCGATGTCGAAGCAAATATTAAATATAACCAATTTAAGATAAATTTCAACTCTCTGTCGAAATCAAAATTTATTTCTGAATAAAAACATTATTTGTGACAAATTGTAGAACTGGTGTACTTTTTTGTTTCCGATTTGTTATGGTTGTATACATATATGTATATTAGAGTGGGTCGATTTAAAAATCTCCCAAGTGACAAGGAAAATCGTACTCTAGGGTTTAAAATATGAAACTTTGCCCGAGGAACCATATCCCTAAAACGAATTCTGACGTCCCGACTTTTAACCCGTAGGGTAAAATATATGGCTGCAAATAAAAAATATATGGAATCAAAATTTTTTCTTGTGATTTTTTTACATTTTTGTTTGGGGAACCCCCAGGGGGTGTGCCACTGGCATGGGTGAGTCGGCCCTCCAAAGTTAGTGGGGGTCGGTCATACATTTGGACTCGATTGGGGCAATCCAAATGGGACAAAGTCAGGTTTTTCAAAATTTTCGTTTTAGAGGTATGGTTCCTCGGGCAAAGTTTCTTATTTTGTTCCCTAGAATACGATTTTACTTGTCATTTGAACGATTTTTTTTGCCTCTCTACAAATCGGCCCGTCCTAATGTATACACATACATACATTAAATCCCCTATATACTCGTACATATATAGAAAATAATAGTTTAATATAGCACTACCATAATTCCAAGTATTACAACAAAAATTGCTCGTCCAGTTGCAGTAGCCCCATTGAGTACATCTGCAATCAATGTGCTGCTGTGAAGCACCTCCTCCTCCTCGTCTACTTCTGGAGGTATCGATTTAATAACCGGACCCTTTGGAGGCTCATGTTGTTGCACTTTTTGATGCAGAAGTACATTGTCCTCATCCTGATAGAATAGCAATCGCTTCACCTGCATAAAATTAAGAAGAACATCAGACCACCAATGAACATTGACTGGAAAACAAAGAGTCTTACAAAATCCAGATTGACATTAAATGCATTGAGAAAATCAAACCAAATAATATCCTGGTAGCAGTTCACACTTGCCATGGAACCATGATAGGTGTAGAACTCTCCATGATCCAGATATTGAAAGTAGTCCAGCGATAAATACTTGCCAGGAATTTGCCCTGTGTAATTTGCACGATATGCGTGATCCAAAATGCCGGTAATAGTATCGAAATAACACGTAGTGTTTACCACCTAAGATAATAATAGAACAACGTATATATACTCGTAAAATAGCAGTTCTCTCGCAATGCCCAGTGGGGGAATTTCTAACAAATGGGACATAAATCTGCCCTCTTATTGGTATGAAAACTGGCACACTTATAGAAGAGGTATTGGCAAGATTAGGTCTTAAATTTCCTAACCATACACGGGCTGAGATACAAACAATATTGTTGACTGTTTAAGAAACGGCAGATTTATATCTTTTTTTTTAATCGCACCACTGTGCAACGATTCTTGTTGAAAGGTGTCACCTACCTGCATGGCATAGGCAAATATGATAATTCCATGTTTCTTGCCAATTGACTCACTAAACGATGAGTATTTCGTATTGTACGAAGCCAGATGCATTTCCGCCGGAAATGTTATATTGCCGAAGTCATATTTTGGATCTGCTCTCTCCAGCCAATGCCAATATATTAGGTAAGGAGTGAAGTTACCTATATCTGCCAGTGGTCCATTAAAAATGATGGGCTTTTTATTGTCAGTATAATTAAAATCTAGTCGAAGAGTGATTCCATCATTGCGCATATTAAGAGTAAGCGGTTCAGTGTCAAAGTTTTCATATTGAAATATTTCCAAGGTCTGGTCTACAACTTTAACTAGATTCTCATCTAAAGGAATTTTGTATTTCCCCACACAATTTTTCTCCACAATTTCGGTTGAAGGTTGTGCTGAAAAACACAGGTTGTTACTCTAGAAATACTGGGACTATATATCAAAGAAATAATTTTACACAGAAGAAAGAAAGTTTAGACAACTACAAAAGGGTATTTATGACTACAGTTTTGGTTTAAAATAATTTTCCATAGATACCACATGTTCCAAGTAATTTTCAATGAACTTGGTAGATAGGAATGTACTATTTGAACTGTAAACATCTGTACTATTTGAACTGTAAACATCTGTGCCTAATGTAGGCTATATAGGTCTAAATTTAGGTTAAACGTATAAGTACAAGGTGTCTCAAAAGATATTTTGTTTTAAGTTGAATTGATCTAGAAAAACTTAAATCCACCTTCGAAAAATATTGGTGCTGTCTGTTACCTATGAGTGTACGCCATGGAACATGGGTTTACTAACTTTGTCATTCCGTTTACAACATCTTGGAATATTGATCTAAGACCTAATAAAGTAAATGGATTTCCAACAAGAGGTGTTATTTTAGTATTCAAAGAAAAATACCATTTTTTGAGATAAATGATCGGATGTTTATTTCATAATAAAGATGAAGGTATGCCGTTAATAACGAAAAACCAGTAAGGAAAGGCTAAAGTCGGGCGGTGCCGACTATATAATACCCTACACCACTCTCGTAATATTGAATAACTCTGATATATAAATTTTGTAATTCATGTATAAATTGTTTACATAAATTTACTTTTGTAATACCCTTAAATTACTTAAATAATACCCTGTACCACAGTGTGGTGTAGGGTATAAAAACGATAGGATCTAAAGAGCCAAATCGGACGAATCATATATATGGGAGCTATAGCTAAATCTTAACCGATTTTCTTCAAATTCGGTATTGTTGGTACATGGATCAAGAAACTCTACCATTCTAAATTTCAAAACGATTGGATGTAAAATACAGCATTTATAGGACTAAAGGGCCAAATCGGACGAAACATATATATGGGAGCTATAGCTAAATCTTAACCGATTGTCTTCAAATTCGGCAGTGTTGGTTCATGGATCAAGAAACTCTACCATTCTAAATTTCAAAATGATTGGATGTAAAATACAGCTTCTACAGGACTAAAGGGCCAAATCGGATGAAACATATATATGGGAGCTATAGCTAAATCTTAACCGATTTTCTTCAAATTCGGTAGTGTTGGTTCATGGATCAAGAAACTCTACCATTCCAAATTTCAAAATGATTGGATGTAAAATACAGCTTTTATAGGACTAAATGGCCAAATCGGACGAAACATATATATGGGAGCTATAGCTAAATCTTAACCGATTTTCTTCAAATTCGGTAATGTTGGTTCATGGACCAAGAAACTCTACCATTCTAAATTTCAAAACGATTGGATGTAGAATACAGCTTCTATAGAACTAAATGGCCAAATCGGACGAAACATATATATGGGAGCTATAGCTAAATCTTAACCGATTTTCTTCAAATTCGGTAGTGTTGGTTCATGGATCAATAAACTCTACCATTCTAAATTTCAAAACGATTGGATGTAGAATACAGCTTCTATAGAACTAAAGGGCCAAATCGGATGAAACATATATTTGGGAGCTATAGCTAAATCTTAACCGATTTTCTTCAAATTCGGTAGTGTTGGTTCATGGATCAAGAAACTCTACCATTCCAAATTTCAAAATGATTGGATGTAAAATACAGCTTCTTCAGGACTAAAGAGCAAAATCGGACGAAACATATATATGGGAGCTATAGCTAAATCTTAACCGATTTTCTTCAAATTCGGCAATGTTGGTTCATGGATCAAGAAACTCTACCATTCTAAATTTCAAAACGATTGGATATAAAATACAGCTTTTATAGGACTAAATGGCCAAATCGGACGAAACATATATATGGGAGCTATAGCTAAATCTTAACCGATTTTCTTCAAATTCGGTAATGTTGGTTCATGGACCAAGAAACTCTACCATTCTAAATTTCAAAATGATTGGATGTAAAATACAGCATCTACAGGACTAAAGATCAAAATCGGACGAAACATATATATGGGAGCTATAGCTAAATCTTAACTGACTTTCTTCAAATTCGGCAATGTTGGTTCATGGATCAAGAAACTCTACCATTCTAAATTTCAAAACGATTGGATGTAAAATACAGCTTTTATAGGACTAAATGGCCAAATCGGACGAAACATATATATGGGAGCTATAGCTAAATCTTAGCCGATTTTCTTCAAATTCAGTAATGTTGGTTCATGGACCAAGAAACTCTACCATTCTAAATTTCAAAACGATTGGATGTAAAATACAGCTTCTATAGTACTAAAGGGCCAAATAGGACGAAAGATATATATGGGAGCTATATCTAAATCTGAACCGATTTCAACCAAATTCAATAGGGATCTTTACAGTTGTGAAATACTCTAAACTACAAAATTTCAGAACGATCGGAGTGAAATTGCGACCTGTAGTCGACGAACAACTTTACATGGACCAACGACAGACATGGTTAAATCGACTCAGCTAGTGATTCTGAGTCGATCGGTATACTTTAAGGTGGGTCTAGCTGTGCTATTTTCAGGTGTTACAAACATCTGCCGTGAAACAAACTTATAATACCCTGTACCACAGTGTGGTGTAGGGTATAACAACGTCAGCCAAATGCCCACCACGACCACGCTTACAGGGCCATATCCTTTTCCTGAAATTTTCCATAACCAAATCGCAAAGTGGCTGCCCTATGTCCTCGATAGCCTCACGAATTCAATCTTTGAGGTATTGAATCGACGCTGGGCTGTTGGCGTAGTCCTTATCTTTCACGTGGCCCCAAAGGAAGAAGTCGCAAGGTGTTAAATCACAAGATCTCGGTGGCCAATTGTGATCACCTCTTCGAGAGATAACACGGTCCGGAAACTTTTCCCGTAACAGAGCAATGGTTTCGTTGTTTGTGTGGCACGTAGCGCCGTCTTGTTGAAAGTAAACGTTGTCCAGATCAATACCATCCAACTCCGACCATAAAAAATCATTAATCATCTCTCGATAGCGCAATTCATTCACCGTAACTGTTGATCCAACCTCATTTTGGATAAAGTAAGCTCCAATGACCCCGCCGGACCACAAACCGCACCAAACAGTCACACGTTCTGGATGGAGAAGCTTCTCAACAATAACTCTTGGGTTTTCCTAGCCCCAGATGCGACAATTTTGCTTGTTGACGTAGCCATCGAGGTGGAAATGGGCCTCATCAGTCATCATTTTCGATTTTTCGAATTTTAATAATTTCAATGCGTTGTAGTTTCTACTTGTCAAATGTCAAAGAATAAAAGATTCAAAAGTGACAGCAAAATAACAGCTCTTGTTTGAAAACCCGTATATAACAAGGAAGAAAGTTCAGTCGGGTAAACCGACTTAAGAATCCCCTCACCTTGAGTCCCAAAACAATATGCGTACATTTATTTATTTTATTTTATTTATTTATATGAATTTCAATACAAAGTAAATTTATATTCTAATTTTAAGGTCCAGGGAAAGGCCCGGTTACAAAGACCATATGGCTAAATGTTTGCCGCTACAGACCAGAGCCTCTGGTGGGAATCGAACCCACGACCCCCAAACTCATAGGCAAGTACGCTACCAACTCGCCTACTGGGGCGCTCAATTATTTATTTTTTTATTGCATTTAATAACTTTAAAGTATGTCCTGGAATTAAAGCTATAAGCTCTTAATTTTTGGTGCCAAAGTGGTCCATTTGTGTGAGAGGAACCAAAAAAAAAGGCGTGCCAATGACGCCTACTTTTCTCAGGACTCTAGGTGCAATAAAAAAATGACACTGTACAAAATTTCAAGTATTTGTATGCATTGGTATTAAAGTTATAACCTGTAAATCTTTGGTGCAAAATGGTCCATTTGCGGGGGAGGTACAAAAAGGGGCGTGTCGATAACGCCCAATTTCCTCTAAACTCTAAGTACTATTAGAGCATTACACTGCAATTGCAG